>JBCAUA010096384.1:0-10369 GCA_038406235.1 Peronia verruculata
ATAGATAGATAGATAGATAGATAGATAGATAGATAGATAGATAGATAGATAGATAGATAGATAGATAGATAGAGTGCCCAAAAGAGAAACAACAAAAGAAAGAAACAGAACCTTGGGACATAGAGAAATTAATGGATTCAAGTGAAAGTGAGATAAGCTGGGGATGTGAGTGATAGACAGAAAGAAAAAAAATGAAAACAGGATATTGCAGTTGTATGTTGGATGTTTGTATGCGTGTGTGTCAAAGAGAGAGATAGGGAGACGGCGGTGCTTGAGCTCCTGAGGAGTCCACCTAGCAGCTAGCCCTGCCCTCCCCAAGCTCTTTCAATGACCAGAGCTAATAAACGTAGTTAGGATCAGACCACATCATTTCGAGTGGGCAGACACGGCTAGATTAGTGTAGCCATGCAAGGGGGGTTGGGGGGGGGGGGAGGGAGGCTGCAGTCGTAATAGTCCTTGAACTCGGGGTCATTTCTTTCAGAGAGTCCCGGACTACAGAAAAAAAAAAGGGAGACAAATTGCGAACGTTAGCAGCTGAGGGAAAAAGAGATTGTGTGCGTATGTGTATGTATGTATATCGGATATGGAGGAAGGAAGAGAGAGAAAGAGAGAAAGAGAGAGAGAGAGAGAGAGGTTGAATGAAGGAGGAAGGATTAAAAAGGCTGGTGAAAAAAAAAAAAAAATGAGAGTTTGGACAAGAGAGAGAAAAAGTATCAGAGATGAGGAAGGGAATAAGAGAACGACAGAAACACCTTTCTCTTATCAATGTCTGGTCATCCCATTTCTATCCCATTTTCTCGTTTTATCATCGCTCTATGACACGGGAGTTCAAACGTTTTGAGAAGAGGGCAAGATTCCGCATGGTGAAAATGTGTGGTGGCCGAGCAATCAGCATGACATTCTCTTTATACCACAAATATTAAAATTCCACACTTACCGATTTGTATTGCAAACGATATCTTGCCTGCGCTTATGTGAAAGACAACACTGAGATTTCGAGTACAGTAAATAAGCAGTCCTACCGAAAAAATTCATCTGATCTAACTGGCTTAATACGACTCACAGACTAGTGATACGACTAGGCTGCGGGGCGGATGAAATTTGCAAACAGGCCGCATTCGGTCAACTTTGAACATACCTGTTCTATAAGATAATTAATACTACCACCTGTAATTTACTTGTCCCACGAGGAAAATTATCGTAGTATTCATAATGATAGCAGATCTCTAAGAATATGATAAGAAACTAACAGGAATATCCAACCAAACTTCAATGATTCATCTGACAGTGTTGAGTATGTTTTACATATTTATTATTTTGTAAACTGTTCAGTTTGTGTCCCGAACGCTACAATAGGATAATACTGACAACGGCAAGAATATGTGCCTCGAGCAAGCCTTCCCCCAATCCATAATGGTCGATAGCAAAAGTTGTAATTGGGGACTTTTGTCCACCACTCACCTTAAATTGCTGAGACAAATCAAATTGACGATAGCTGGCTTAAATTGCGAATTTAATCAGCCTCTTTCTCTCTCTCTCTCTCATTCTATCTCTTTCTCTCTCTCTATCTCTACTGTTTGTTCATCTGTCTGTTTGCCTCTCCGTCTGTTTGCTTGTTTGTCTGTCTGCCTGTCCGTCAGTTGCTAGGTCTCTATGTCGAGCGTCTAACTGTCTCTCTTCTTGTCCTTCTTCTTTCCGTTCGTCTTTTTGCTTGCTCTTCTGTTTGCCTATCTTTTCATCCATTTACCCAATTGTCCATGTGTCTCTCTATCTGTCATTCTGTTGGTCTCTCTGCTGTTTGCCTATCAGTCTATCTGTCAATTTGTAACTGCCTGTCTCTACGTTGTCCCTTTAACCACAATATCATGGGCAATGACCGAGAGAAGAGTTAAGGACAAAAATATTTGAAATGGCCCACAGATAAAACTGCCATTGGATGTAATCATTGCAATGTAATCTGTCTCATCAGCCTCTCAAATTGTAGCTCCAGAGGCAAATCACTGTCTAACGACAAGACCACAAAATGGCTGAAGCAGTAATGATACTCATCTCTTTTTTACCCACGGACAATCACGCTAAATTCTGGGCTGCCCTAAACTTGAACATATCATTATAGGATCGGATAATGCAGTAAAGGAGGATGCAGAGCTATAAATTAGAGTGGGAAGTTTGGTTTTATATTACCGAGTAATTAGGCTTATAGTCCCTATGATTTATACGATTCTGTTCAATGGACCCTATTAGGGACCTCTCATTATTCAATGGGATTTAGATGAATTACAACAATTTAGTGGGTTCAAACTTTATCCTTATTTTCATCCCAGCTCTAAACTCTGTCTGGCGCCAACATGGCGCCCTCGAACGAGTCGTAAAGCAATCACAAATAGACCAGAGGAGAAACCACGGCCTTCGTGAGAGTTTTGTTAAACAGATACTGTTATAAAGTGCTGGCAAGCGTCCACACCTCGGTGTTGATATTTTGGGTTAAACCGATTATTACTCGAAGAAAATGTGTTTGGTGTTTTGAACACCAAACGCGAGGCAGGCTAAAAGTAACTTTTGTTCGAACAGTTTAGTCAATTTTGAACTTATTTATTTTGAAGATTTTTTTTTTTTGGCGCCGGCTGTTTGGGCCTACTGGTGCAGCTAGACCCGGGGGTCTATCTGGGCCTATTTTTTCGCCTCTTTCTCTCTGTTCGTGCGTAAGAAAGTTATTTTATCCAGTTATGTAACATGTCGGGAGGGGAGGCTACCCCAAACCCTCCCCTCTCTACCCCCAACGGCGAACAGATGCTCCCATGTGCGAGCCAACACAACATTGTTTCGCCTTTACTTTGTGGTGCAACTTTTTTATTTGCCTATGCTTGCCCATTGCAATACTAGGCCCAGATAGACACTCCGTTTTAGAAATCAGTACATATCTCCATTCTGACATACGTTATGTTAGTGGCCATATGAATTCTAGATATAATTAGTGAACAACTAATTCAGGACAGATGATCTTCTGAAGATAAAATTAAAATAGTAAATCTTCTTTCCTGTGCAGCGATGTAATAGGGTAATTATATAAATATTGATATCTCATACTCACTTCGCATAGAAAAGCAGGAGCAATTTGTGGAGAAATGTTGCCGATGATGATACGCACATCCAGATTCTGAAACAGATAAGATTTTAACATTTCAAGTCACGATTAATTTGCAATAACAATAGTACTTATCTTGTCGTTGCAAGAATTTCTTTTGGTTCGAATTTTGGTACAACTCCTTTTCTGCAGGTACAATTTGTCATCTCGACACAAAAGTCCTTTACAAGAACGATGATATTGGAATGGTGTTAAATCTTCACATTCAATAAAACGACGGTGCATTGCATGGGACAGTCCCGCCAATGATCTCAATTCAGGTTCAGGTCTGGATATGTCTTTCATCCTCCTCTGGGATGGTTATCTCGCTAGTAGATTTCAATGCTTTGATGAAGTGTAGCGTGAGAGAATTACTACCGTTTTTCTTAAAACACAACTCACGAGTCTTCTATTGGTATCTTTCGCCAGCTACAAGTTCAGGAGAACACAAGTTTGTAATTAAAGCTGTTATTTCCCGGTGTATTAGCATATAGAAATGTTTAAAGAACACCGTCTTATATAAACTCTGCTGCACAGGCTGTTTCTATTTTGTTTTCTTAAACACATGATTTTAAACTCCACTTATGCTATTTTAAGCCATACAGACTGCAACATCGAAGAAATTCTGGGTTTTAACTCATACAAATAAACATCGTGTGATTCTGAAAAAAGACCGAGATATCAGTCAGGATAGGGTTAGTAGGGAATATGTGTAAATCTAGCGGAGACGTTCGGCTGAGATTATGGCAAAAACATGGAATTTTCCATGACTCTCCTCCTGGGCCAGATGGTGATAAATTGAAAATGACAAAAAATTGTTCATTGATCAGTCTGCATGATCATACAAACGGAAGCACTTTTTAAAATAGTTATATTCACAATTAACATAGGGTAAATATCAATACAAGTGTGAATACTGACCTGGAAAACAAAGTAAGAAATTAAAAAAGCGATTCAGCTATAAGACACAACTAAAAAAAATTCGTTTAAAACAAACAAACAAACAAACAAAAAAACTCAGACATTTCCCTTTCTTTAAATGCTTGTTGCATAAGAGCCTCTAATATAAGACTGTCTTACCTTCAACCGTTGTATCACAAATTGCATGTCTTCCTTATCATTTGAATTGATAACCTCAGAGGTAATCACGTTGTAATCTTCTTCAAGCAAGGTTCTTTCGAGCTCGTTCATCGTCTGACAAAATAAATGATAACAATACAAATAATATAAATGAAAAAGTTTGTTTTTGAGCTACTGTAATAAATGTTCATTGATCAAGGCACATTTCCTATTCTGTTGTGGACCAGGACAATGAACATATAAATTGTTAGACAATTTTTAGAGCCACAAGTGACCCATTAACCTAAGAAAAAGACAAATCCACATGGAATAAATGTACATGTACATGAGTACGAGAGCTAGTTCAGGTGGATGTCTGGCAGACTGAGAGTTTTTCTTGCTTGATATCATCCTGAAGGACTAAGGCCCATAGGGGAAAAGAAAAAGTGCATGAATTTATCAATGAGTGGACAAAAAAACGAAAACTAGAACAACGCATAGGTGAATAAAATGGGTCAAAACCGAAGAAGATTTTTAAAACAATGAGAAAAATGAATGAATGAATGAATGAATGAACGAATGATGAATGAATGAATGAATAAACGAATGAATGAATTGATGGATGGATGGATGGATGGATGGATTCATAGATGGATGAACGGATGGATGGATGGATAATTCGGTACCTTGGCATAAATATTTCCCTCATGGTACTGATACACCAAGGCTACTCTCTTCCACCCAAACTTCCTTAGAAGACTCATGCGGACCGGATTGATGGCATTGTCTGCCGGAGCTGTGCGGAAGAAGTAAGGATACAATAACTTGTCCTCCAAGTCAGTAGCCCTAGCGGCGAATGAAATCTGGAATAATGATTTTAAAAACATCAATTAATTTAAGCGTGTGATTTTCCGTTTAACAAAGTAACATTAAATTCATGAAAATCCAAACAGTAAATATCATAACATATATGAGGGGGAGGAAAAAAAAGAGGGTCATTAGCTCTGTAGAAAGAGATGACTGTTGAAAATGAGGATTCTGATGTATGGTGAGAAAAGGAATCCCAGATATTGCCTGCACAAAATATGTCTGTTCACAATTATCTGCCTCGATGAAAAGCCAGAAAATCTGAACACAAATATGGTGGGTAAAGTTATGAAAGAACGCTCCATTCTTTGAGAACTTAATAACGAGGGTAGTTTTGTCGTTCCTTTGTTGCTGTTATTGGCTTGTGTTTATTTTGTTATAGTACCGTTGCTGTTCTATTGGAAAGGTGAGAGCTTCTGAATGATTACTGTTTTAAATAATATGTAAAGTGAGCAATACAACAATTCAGGATAGTGAATAAAGTATGACTGGTTGTATATATATATATCTTAGGCCTACACTGCAAATTTGCATAGATCTTTCAGTATAGATTTCTTTTCTTCTCTATTTTTGTTGTTGTTGTTGTTGTTAATGTTGTTGTTGTTGTTGTTGTTGTTATTGTTGTTGTTGTTGTCACTCTGCTATTTTTAAACTCGAGAACATTCAGGACAAATACATGAACAGGTTGGGAGGAAGGGTGAGGGAAGGGGGGGGGATTCTCTCTAGAATTGTGGTGCCCGAACATGTATCAAAGGAAAACATTGTGTTATTATTTTATTATTTGTGTTATTATTTATCAATGCCATTGACCACTGTAGGCTTTCACGCACTATATTCAGTTCTCAGCGGAGTTCAATAAAGAAATCTATGCATCTTTTTTGAAAAAATGGAAGCTAATCAAAGAACTGTGGGCATTTTCTTTTATATTTCAGACAAAATAATTGGCAATTTCAGATTTGACACTAAGCACAGAACAACCCCAGAAAACAACCAAGCGGTATGAGATTCTTTTTCTTTCAAAGAATCAATACCAAATCGCAAGACAAACTAAATTATCACAGGGATGGACGATCATTCTCTTCTCCAAGTTGTTAATACTATAGTGAATGTAGTTTGACAGACTGGTTTGATATTTTCATTGACTTTGTCGAAAGTAAATTTTTATTATCATTTTTGTTTTGAATCATGAAACTTCTGGTCTATCTGATTATTTATGCAGGTATAAGAAAATGTCCAGGCTGTTCAATAAAATATATCTCCCTGCTTCATGTAGAATTCCTGCTGAATTTTAGCCACCTGTGTCTGAACATGCATGGCTTCTTTATCTCCCATTGTTTTGTTTCTTTAGTCATTTGAAGACTAGCATTTAATCTATGTGTATCGTATGTGCTGTAAAATCCGCGCCCCCGTTTTCCCCCGCACCTAGGGGAATCCCCTTCTGATCTCGTGAGAGTGATTAAAACCCAATTTAAATACAGGAACGGGATTTCGCGAGATTTAGTCTGAGTATTCATAAATAGAGACGCGGATTTCGCAGCACATAGTATTTATATCAGAATAACCATTTAAAGTTTCAAATGGGGCCTATTTTAAGTCATAAAAAGCTAGTGAGAGAGGAAGAGGAAAGGTGGGATCGGGATAACAATTAGAGCCCTATGAGTAAAGAACATTTAAGGCCAAATTAATTTCGAGGCTTTCTATCCATAGTCTTCATCGTGGCTTCATGCACTGGACCAAGAAGTCACGACCGTAGCCTGGGCACTCGTCAGTTTAATAGTATAGACAGAAATTCTACTCCCAACAGCTTGATTAAATTTCTACATATCATTGTGGCTAGATCTATCAGTAACTTTCTACTGCTGTGTATTCTAGACTGACAATGCGGATTTAAGTAATGGACCGCAGTGGATATGATGGGGCGATATACGAGACTCTTCAGTGTCTTAGAACGATGAAATGAGGAAAAGAATCAGCCATTACAGAAAGAAAAAAAAATCATTATTGTGGCATTATCAAAACTCATCTTCCATGCAACCGTTGTTGGAAACTGGGGAGACGGAGGACAATAAAAGAAATTTAATGTCTGGACAACATGGGTCAGATGGTCAAGGAAATGAACGTGCTTTTCAGTAAAATTTATTTATTTATTTATTTTTTAAAAGGAGTTCCCCCCCCCCCCCCCCCACTGATGACAAATGAATTAAAAAGAAAAAAAAAAGATGATCGGTGAATGGATTTATGATGAATGAATGAATGACTGCATGAATGTACAGAGAATTATTGAATGAATGGATGGATGAAGGAAGGAGGAAGCAAGGAAGGAAGGAAGGAAAGAAGGAAGTTTCAGCTCTCTTACATGCACTAGATTCCAGGTTGTAGCAGCGACAGAGACGTGGATCGCAGTGCGGGAAGTGGCTGGGCCAATCATGAAGATTTTGGTAGGCTCACTGTACATCAGGTCGAAGAAGCCGCGGATTCCAACAGAAGCAATATTCTGGATGACAGGAAAATACCGCGACTATTCATTGATGAGTCTTTCTTTTATGAAATGACGGACAGCACAGACACACCACGGGGAAAAGGAATTATGCTGTCTATTCATTACTGATTATCTTCTGGTTCCAAAGACAGGTCTTGACCTAAGCCTTTCAGTTAAAAAAAAAGTATCTGACAGTGTCACAGATAAAGACTCAGTCCTAAAGGAAAATGCTATTCATTATCCTGACATTAATGGCAATGAGCTTATGCAATATACAGGAGCTTTGATGGCCGTGCTTCAAAGAACAATAGGAACTCGTGCATTTATAAAGCGAGTCAGTCAAACAGATTAAACTGAACAATTCATTCACCGCCAATCTCCCCATGCATTCATGGCCAAAGAATCAGAACATAAAATATGGTCACAAGAAGGGAAATTGGAAAACATATAAAGACAAACAGGGTAAGACAAAATAATGTGCTGTTTGACAAAAAGGAGAGGACAAAATACGTAGTTGTAACAAGGACAATGGATATTATAAGCTACCATTGTCCTTAGTCTAGGAGTAGCTGTAACAAGGGAACATATTTCTAACTCTGCATGAGATATATTGTCTTCACTGAATGGCAAATCTATGTTTGAAGAAACTGGAGACGTTAATATGGGAACTTCTTGCATTTCAAACTTGCACTTTCAATAAAAGGGAAAGAAAAAAAATCATGGACTGTGGAATGAAATGCCTCAAGAAGACAATAATTCGCCTGTAGAGACAACGCACGGAGTCTGTTAATGTCTGTCACAACGTTGGAGATAAATTGGCTAATGACTTCGCAGACGGTCAAAGAGTTAAGTGATTTTGGCATATCGTGAGAATACTATCTGAACAGCCAGTGGAGACAACTTTCGGTGTGAATGAAGGAGTTAGCAGGCTTCGGGGATGATGGCTGGGCCAAGTTGAAGAAGTACTGGGAAAAAAGAAACTGTCACCACTTCTGCACATCTGGCACCAGCTTTGTCTCTCTCTACACTTAAGGGCGTAGTAGCAAGAACAAAACGAAAAAAGTAATAAAGGTGAAGTCTTTGTAGATGAGCTCTTCAGGGCAATATCCAACCCTTTATGATCGTTCAACAGAGGATTAAGGGCCTCAAGGTTCTATCCTGTGCACACCAATATTGCATAATTATAAATTACATAATCACAAAAAGATAAGCTTCAAAACACAAAAATAAGCGGGTCATAGATTTCTCATTGAGAAATAATTGCAGATTCTTAACAAACATCAATGGTCAGTCCTTATAATTCACCTCACCTTAAATTAGTGAAAACCTGTTTTCAGTGCAACAAATATTACCATAATATTATTTTGTTTCAATTCTTTCGCCGGGGCCCCAAAGTGGCTTAAGCTTTATTAGCTTCATAATACAAAAGGCTACACTACCTGTGTGTCGCGCCAGATCAAGTGGATCACATGTCCCGGCAATATCTCTGTGCTGTTGTTGATGATATCCACTGCAAATCTCATGGCTGGTAGAACCTCCAGCCCGCCCAGCCAACCCCTGCCCGAGGTGGGCCACAAGCCGGCAATGTAGATGGGAGTTCTAGCTTGAACTCGGTCCTGGAAACTCATCAACAGGGGAATGAGCACAAGGTAGCAGCGGCGCAAAAACCGCAACATTTCCAAGTTAGATTTATTCTTGCACCCGAAAATCTGAAGAAAAAAAAAAAGGCATCAACTGTGAGTTCATTATGAATGAAAATATTTTATGTCTATTTCAAGCTTCTTATACACATTGTCAGCTCTATTTTGATCATTCTCACTCTGTTTTCTTGTTCGTTTCTGATGTTCCTTGCATATTTCCTGTGTGTGTGTGTGTGTGTGTGTGTGTGTGTGTGTGTGTGTGTGTGTGTGTGTGTGTGTGTGTGTGTGTGTGTGTGTTTTGTACAACTAAGTAATTATTTGACACATAATTAAATTAATAAATGAAAGATAGACAAGGCAAATGCTCATGAGGGAACAGGTGGTATTCGAAGATAATAAACCAATCATTTTTGGGGCCGAAGGTGACCGTAAATAGGCGAGGGGCACCCACAAGGGGGGTAATTATTCTACAAACATCAATAAATAAGTGTGTCAGGGAGTCTGGCATCAACAGATCTATGAGCACGTGGATGCACGTGTAGACATCTGGCATTGCGCGTGCATAAACACAGCAATAATATAATAAATAGATAATGGTGTACCTGGATATCCAGGTGAGACTGACATGACTAGGGCAGAGGATTGTGGATCATAGGCGAGGATTATGGATCACAGGATTACTCTTTGTAAATGTACTGGACCTTTTTTTTAAACGATACATTGTTTTCGTGTGAATGAAAAGTAAAGTACCTCACTGTTTTATAATGAGTAGGCTATGAATTATTTAGCTATTGTACGTTTCTCATTGCAATGTGTGTGTTTGTATGTGCGTGTGTGTGTGTGTGAGACAGAGAGAGAGAGAGAGAGAGAGAGGGAGATCTTCAATGTTTTATGTTTTGACCTTTATCGTTTTGAGAACATACAGTTAGAAGCATGCAATAAAGTTGGGAATCTTTTTTTTTTTTTTTTTCAAAATAATCAGTCTGAAAAGACACACCCATACAGGTTAAATTCTCTTGCGTTAACGATCAAAAAGAAAGAAAACATTGAGACAAAACTACAACAACAGCTAGTTAGCTAGCTAGACAAACAGACAGACAGACAGACAGACAGACAGACAGAAAGACAGACGGATAGATAGATAGATAGATAGATAGATAGATAGATAGATAGATAGATAGATAGATAGATAGATAGATA
>JBCAUA010096395.1:0-10369 GCA_038406235.1 Peronia verruculata
ATTAGAGAAAGACAGTGGTCAGCAAGGTGGTCAATCTGGGCCTGCATCGTGTCACTCCAAAGCCAAGGCGGAGTCTCCATAGTCTGAACAAACACCCCAAGGCTAAGTACTAGCGCCGAGATCCAGATTGACAAGCCCGGCAAGAAGTGCCGCAGGACATTGTAGCCCTTAAGCTGGGTCGCAGTTCTAGAGATAATTTACAAATTGTTTAAACAGTCTAAATGGGTTGCTGGTCATACTCCAAAACAGTAAAAATGAATGTGGATAAACACTACTCATTACAAACCATTCTATTTGTTTGAAATAATCACACTTGCATCGCATAGCAATGACAGTTGCAAAATTCCAAAATTATTATTATACTTTCAAAATCACTACTGCTAGTGACAAAAGTGATATTTGTACTCTCTCCATCTGACCAACAAACCCCTATGGTGACCGCAGGCCCTACAATGTGGCAGATCACCCAACAGTGAGAATGGCAGAGAGAGGATATTAATACTACCTAGGTGACATGTCACCCAAATACCCTCTGCCTTAAGATTATTAATTCTGGATATTAAGATATATTTAATTCCAACAACATTCTGACATGTGTTCATACACACCCAAACAAAACACACACACACAACAAAAAAACAAACAAAAAACAGTTGACATGGAGTTCTAATATCTAACACCTTTCTCTCTTTTTCCCTTTTTAACATTAAAATCCCATACTACCCCATGTAGAGAAAACAAAAAAGCTGGGTTACAGTGTGATGAGGCCTATACATGTATTAAAAAATTGCCTGATTTCCTTCACCACCAAATATAGAGATTTTAACTCTAGAAGTGCGACCCAGCCTATGGGCGACATCACCCTGCAGTGTGCCTGGCTGAGCCTGTCAATCTGGATCATCGGCGCCAGTGCATAGCCTCAGGGTGTCTGCTATAGAGACTCTGCCTTAGTTTCAGAGTGACACAAAGCAGCCCAGATTGACCATCTTACTGACCAATGTTTTCCTCTAATCCCTCCAGCTCCTTCCCTAACTCCACCCCTTCTTCACATGTTATAATATTTTTACTGAACCAATCGTAGAAGAAGGGGTTGTATTCACAAAGACATTCCAATTTCATATGGGTGCCAATTGTATCAACCCTCGTCACACAGACCAATCTCACTGCAGATTTGTTCATAACCTGATGTACAGTAATTGCTTGGACCAAACCACTTCACATATTTATGAGCAAAACTACACGTCATCATCCCTGTGACCACGTGGACTTAGATAACTATTGTTAGATCAGAGATGACAAATGATGACGGGACAGCGGTGACTACAGAGAAATAATACTAGTGTTTTAATGATGGCACAGAGTGAGAGCACAAAAGAGCTATTTGATATATTAACTAATAGATACACAGGTTACCTTAGCTTTCATTCATAGCAATTACAGCTCTTTTGTACTCTCAGCAGTTTGATTGCTGGTCAATGCAAAACTTGTTGAGTGTGTCAAGTGGTCAGGGGAATCTGTCTTATTATTCAATCTGGTATAAACAAAGGGACTGCATATATTTGATACTCTCTTGCATTATAGATTCATACATATAGTTTCTTTTGATTGTAGTTTCAGACCACTCAAGAGGATTTGACTGGACAATGTGGCCTTTGATTTCTGTTCTTTTCTCCTGTTTTAGAGGATTTCGCCTTTTGGCATGGAATTTCTCACTGTTCCACTAGGTAAAGTTTCCTTTACCTTTTGAAAGAGTGTCTATTCGGCTGTGTATACTTATTGTCTTGATAATTTGACAAAATGACAGCCAAGAAACCCCAAGTATAAGTGACATGGTGAGAAATATCACAGCACAATGAGGAGCCCCCAAGAATAAATATGGTTGTCGCATGCACGGCTTTGCTTTACCTCTTGTATAAGTAAGTGGTTCCCACTTCTTGGGTTAAGAGATTTGATATATTAAAAACAAACATGTATATTCCCGCAAATACCCATACTTTTTAAAAATATAAGTCCAGACATGTGCCTGCATTTGTGTGTCTCAGAACACTCTGCCCATGAGTGACTAGAAACTGCTTCATGCGATGTATATTGACACCACCTGACGCAAGTCTAGTTTCCGAACAGCTTTCTTCTTTCATGAGAGCAGTTAGAAGACTTTTTATTAAGATGTCGAACAAATGAAAATATTAAAAAGAATTTTTAAGAACTTTTAAAAATCAAAAACGCACTTTTGTTCAGCTGTTCATAAATAATTTAGAACTGAGAAAAACGAAACAAATGCTTCTTTAAGCTTTGCATTATGTGGACCCATTCTGTCTGAATATTGATAAAATAAAAACAGTGCATACTAATGATACTTACGCATGAGGATACATTTGAATGTAGTTGTGGGGAACATAACCTTCTCTCCCATTGAGCTCTGCTTTATACCAATTCTTGTCATCAAATGTGCTTAAAATCTGAAAATGAGACAATCAGCTGTGAGGGACCAGAAGTAATATCAAAGCTTCAAAAGTGAAAAGAACAAAAATATCTGTAAGTGCTGAAGGTCCTTCCTGTAGTGGTACATAACGAATTGAATCTATTGGTTACAAAAAGGTCAGGACAAATTAGTGAAAACAACACCATGCATATGATTTACAAAATCATAGCTACATGTTTTGAGCATGATACTATTTGCATTGAATGTGTGGCCATCTCCTTCTTTGCATAAAAAAAGCCAATTAAAAAAAAAAAAAAAAAAGTGTGGAAGGGTAATGAAGTATTTGAGATTGGTTACATGACTGAGGATTTTTCAGTTTCACTCACACAACTGTTTGTGTACATGCTCTGTGCATGCCAGACAAGTTTTGACGAATGACCAGCATTCAGACATGTCATTACATATAAACAAAGCCACATGTGAATGAAGTTTCCCTGGTCATCTGAGCGATCTCCAAATACCTCATTAAAGCTCTGGAACCACCAGCTGACATACAGCTACATGCAGATACATGTAATTCGTGTTGTTTCATGGGCCCTTTCTGCCTTGAACTCCTCATGAAGAGATCTCAATGTGGCTATGATGTTTGTTGCATGTTGAATTTGCTTGCACATTGAGAGTCTGTGTGTATTTGATGGTACTCTTTAAAAATCATGGCCTTGTCATGTATACACATACCTCTTGTAACTTTGATTTCTACAGAAAAAAAAAAAAGGCAGGTTTCATATTAACATAACCACAAAAGTGGTAATGCCAGTTGCAATGCCAGACCAGAGGACACAAACAAAGAATGACATCATGATTCTTAATCAGTGCCTGTTTGCTTCACCAGGGTAATTTTTTTACTATTTCTTTTTCCTTTGTTATAAAAATATATTTTTTTAAACTCCTCTCTCTCAGTGAAACAATAATTGATATCAAACAAACATAGCAATATTCCATTCAAAACATAGCAATATTTTATTCCAAATAGTTTCAGATGCTTTCCTTGGCAGAATTTCTGACACAGGAAGAAAATAATGTAAACAAACATGATTCTGGATAAATAATATGAATATTGTTGAAATTCAAAATTGATGTAATTCACCTACCTGCGGCTAATATTTGTTTGACATGCATAGTTGGTGACTATAATTATCCCATGAAGTGACACAATTTTTAATTTTTTAAATTTTGTTTCATGTGTAAAAAAAAAAAAAAAAAGAACCACAGCCATAATGGCAATAAAAATAGACATAGGGGAATAACAACAGATGAATAAAACACATGTTGAAAATGCGTAAGTCCACCCTAACGCTACCATGTAGCCTAGGTCCCACGAGCGGGTGACAGTCCTCCCTAACGCTAACATGTATGTGACCCTTGACTGGTGCAGGTCCACCCTAACACTGTCGAAGGTCCCAGCAGGTTAAGCCAGCGGGGTTGTTCTAGGCTATTGTTATTTAGTGTGCGGGCCGTACGATATTTGTCCCCATGTACCTTATACAGTCGACTCCACTTGTGGCGAAGTCGATTGTAAAGACCTTTGGAAGTAGCGATGTTTTTCCGTGGAACAGGCACCGATGTAACACAAACTCAGTAAAAATCAAACGGTTGTACCAAATTCACTACATCCCTCGTGACGGTTGTAGTGATGTGTATTCTTATCCCCGGCCCATAAAGTTTAAAGTAATAATACAATGGTTTTAACGATTTTTTCCCACCGATTAGTTTTGAGTAGATCTAATTTGATCTAGCATTGTCAAAGACTTAGCGAGCAACGGAAATTCCCGATCTCTTTGACTCTCAGCCTGGCCTAGGCTAGTGACGTGATAATGAGAATGGCTGGTATGCCAGGCTAGCCAGGTGGTGATCGCGAAGCAAACACGGTACTGCCTCTCTTTCATTTCTGCCTCTCTCTCACTTTGCCTTTGCTTAGATGACAATAGGCTTCGTAGTGGAGTGGGTCACTGTGTGTGTTATATGGTGTCGGTGTGGGCATATTGCAATATGTAAAGTGTAACTTTACTGTGTGTGTATATGATACGGCGAACGGCTCTGCTCTGGTAATACTGACATGGCAACAGTAGGAAAACGTGTTGTGCTTTCATTGAGAAGAAAAATTGAATTGATAGAGGCCATTGAGAATGGACAAAAGCCAAAAAAAAAAAAATACTGCATCTGATATTTCCTTTGAATTTTTCTTCCAACGGTTGTAGCGAACTTCGGACGTAGTGATCTTTTTTCTGGTCCCCCAACGACATTGCTACAAGTGTAGTTGACTGTATTATATGCTTACTAGTGCTACTGCTAAAAATTACTTTACACTCAATCATATCCTGTTCAACACAATGATTTTGTGCTGTTCCACAAGAGATCAATGACTGAGATAACCAGTAAATTTAAGGCCAAGGTCAGCAGTGAAAATTGATGTTGAGGGTCAAAGTTGTCGATTTTGCGTTCTAGCAATATTTTTATTCTTTGACCTCTTATTGACAGTATGCATTTTTGGGTCAAAAGTTGAGTATGAGGACCTAAAATTGCCGTTACTGCACAATGAGGTAAGTGCATAATTGTTTATTTCTTATCAAAATGTCCTCATTTCATAGTAGACAAGCAACTTTTCATCAGCTAGAACCCTTCAAATTTAGTATCGATACAAAATCTGACCTCTTTCCTCCTAGCCAATGGTAATCTTTCCTTTGTTCAACATAAATTTCCATGCCCAAACACCCACTCATTTTCAAAGGGTCGTGAGAAACTTACACATTCTATTCTCCCTTCGTAGTACTATACTTCCATATATGGACTGATCACGTAAGGCCCGTGCGCTCGTGAGCCATGCATTGGCCAGTGAGCGAAGACTGACTGTCACTACTGGATCAAAGTGTGCAGCTAACGCAATCTAAGGTCGTTTCCGCTCGTAACCTATACTGTGTTGAATGTCTTGCTTCTTTGTGTCTTGATGTTGTTATTGTTAGAAAAGAAGACTATGAGGCAGACTATCAGGAAGAATGCAAGAGCCAGAAGGTAGAGAGAACTGGAAGAACTGGAGGGGGGTCCGAGGTGTGTTTTTGGTGGATTCTGAAGAGAAAAATCAGCTCAGACACCCTCGTGGGAAAAGAGACTGCCACTCACTATAGTTTTAGAAAATTACGATTTACTCAAATATGTTTTTATGGCAATAAAACCCAAATTCTTTAAAATCTGTCCATGGGATGTACAGAAAGTGTGCAGCAATGTAAGATAAAGATTTTGTGTGATGCTTTTCTCAAAATTTGTGAAAGTTTTTTTTTCACAATTTGTTTCTCCTCAAAAATGTGAAAACCTGCATATCATACATAGTGGAATTTTTAAAAAATAGTAATAAATACATTTTACAGAATATTAAAAAAACGATTACACAAAATCTTTGCATAGATCCTTTCCATGTTGGTGTTTACTTCCATGTTTAGAGTGCGATTTTTTGTGGGGCGGATGCGGAAGCGAAACGTCATAAGTGATTTACTTCCGTGTTTGAAATGTAAACAATAGACTGTGGGGGGGAAGCGAAATGTCATAAGTGATTTACTTCCGTGTTTGAAATATAAACAATAGAATGTGGGGCGGACACGGAAGGGAAACGTCATAAGTGAATGACCTATTGAATGAAAGAATGTTTCTGCAAAATTTGGTGGTTTTGTGACTGATTATTTATGAGAAATCTGGGTTGAAAAGTAGGGGGAAAATCCAAAATGGCGGCTGTTTTCATGTGTTTCCATGGCAACCATGAAGATTTTTCATGAAAAACTACCCTAGAGTAAATGAGGGACACATTTCCAATACGTTTATAGTATTAAAAGAGTGTTCAACTGAAAAATGTGGATTTTGACTTTCACTGCCGACCTTGGCCTCAAAGCCGACATATTTTCTGTAAACAAAAAGAACAGGCAAAAGAAAGCACAACATTCGTACAATAGTAATAAATGTATTCTATAGACAAAATCCTGGTCATTCAAAAGTGGATAAAATCTTGAGAAAGAAAAGTACTTTACCCACCACAGTTTCCAAAATACGCTCAGAAGCTAACTGAGATTCACTAAAACATAATGCCATTAGTCCTCTGTTCAAAAAAAAAATTGTCTAACCTCTTGCTAACCCATATGAGAGGCGACATGATGAAATCAGGCACTCATCAAACTGAGGTGAACAGAGAAATCACATTTTGTTGACAGTGAATTAATTTTTTAACGCATGTTTTATTCTTCACTGAACCCTTCTATATAAATCTAAAAATGCATTTCAGAGTTTAATTTGCTGAAACAGATTGAGTGAAACCCCAAACACTGTAATTCAGTGGCATGGCCTAATAAGGATTGATAGGGATTGACAAAAATCATCCGCCATTTTCTCACTAACTTCAGTTGCAGGAACAGGTCATCCCCACCGTCTTTAATTGCCAATATCTCAAGTTCTTATCGTACAGAAAAAATATCTTTTCACATACAGAAAGGGAAATGAATAATCATAACAGGGGTACCAATAACTCCATATATGCTTAAAAATTTGACCAGCGCCTGATTTCCTGTTGCTTCTCATATATACATGAAAATCTCCAGATCTCTGCGATTTTAATGCCCTCTCTAACATCGCTGTGTGAACACAACTGGTAGTCTTGATTTGATACTGCTAAATCTACTGCAGTAACAAAGTGAAAATGCCAGCTGTTATAAATTCAAGGGTCAAACATGTTTAATGAGCATCAAAAATATAGAGAGACACTTGGTGGAAATAACATGTGCAGAAAAGAAATAATCATCTTGAACTGTTTACATCAGACAACACACTGATACAGTGGTCTCCGCCTAAAAACCCAGTCGTAGGGAGACAAAAAAAATAAAAGCGGGCTCATAGGTGGACAGATTCTTAGGCGAATTGAAAAGTTATGCAACCGACCTGACCACAGATTGTCTTCACTGCTATGATTAGTTGATCATTACAGTTAGTTATAATTAGATGTAGCAATTCTTGATCTTTTTTAGCGTATAGTTACATCAATACTGCCTAGCGCATAAATGCTGTGTGAGTTTTCACATAACGGTATCATACTTGAAAACATAATATTGCTATGCTACCCTGTGGATAATCACAGGAGTAACTCAAGTGTTTACAGACCGACCGAAGTACCAAAACAGCTGACCAGTCAGGACACTAAACTTACACCTCCTCGTCCATAAAGCCAATCACAAGTACTGCCCCACGTGTTGTTAAAGAAATTATAGTTGCGGGTTAGTCAACAATGTGGCCTGATTATGCAGTCATATATCAACCTTCACTTCTCCTCCTTTGTTTACTTGTTCCCTCCATCCCCGTTCCCATTTTATTGCACATCTAGCACTGTGCATTTCTCTCAAGTGGACAGTATGATGTGGAATTATACCATAAGTATTCGGGTATCTTGGTCTAACACTGCGCTCTTAGACGGATTGTTTTTATTTGGGACCGCTCAGAGCGGGTTCTTAGAGGGGTAAATTATAGAAATTCCATTTTGCAGCAGAGGCGGATTCTAAGGCGGACCGGGCTCTTAGGTGGAGGGTTCTTAGGCGGAGACCACTGTACCAAAAACCTGGTAAAAGTACATTAAATTTGAAAGGAACAGCCAGAAAAGAAAAATGAGATCCGATTGCATATCATAACTAGTGACTTTTGATATGGAAGAGTAGTAGTATCATAAATGTAGTAAAGATTATTACCTAATTATATTTTTCAGACTCCCAACATCACTATTTTTATTAACTCACAAACTTTGAATGGTAAATGGGTGTTAGTTGTGACGTTGTAAGTGGTAATCAGGTGGTGGATACCGACAAGACACACACAGGAATGGAGAAATAAGAACAGGAATTTATTGGAGGTGCTTGATAACAATACAAACTTCAGGGTAGCTGTCTAACTGATGCATATCGCTCACTGCATTCCCCACCTATTCCACTCCAGCTGAGCCCGTAGCCCATCCCAAATGCTCTCTCTTTTGAACTCTCTCAAACCCTACCAGTCCTTAATCTTATTAGACAACAACCACTAGATCTATTGGCACATAAAAAAATGACGTAGTGGGCACATGTGACATATTTTACACACACAAGGTCTGACCAAACCCGTCTCGAACTCTCTTGAACCAACACGTGTCCACTACAACCATCACCACACACTAACTTGCATGAGACCAGCAATACAATTACGATCAGCTAAACATTGCTCACAACACGCATTCGCATGTACCCAACTTGCACAATCATGGTTCATTACATTAACATTTGACAGATCAATCTGAAAACTGATATTAAAATTTTCAAAACAGCACTGAAGCCAAGGAAATACAGAATAATGAGCAAAAATCCCTTCTTTGGGTGAAAATATCTCTTGATTCTTGGATGTCTCCAAGGGTAATCAAAAACAATTCGCAATCTACTCTCAGGAACAAGAAAAAAAAAACAGCCAACTATAGCTCTGTCTCATGCAACAGAGGTTCCACCGGACTAAATCTGAGGAGTTAAGAGCCACATACAAACAAGCAAAAGAGACATGCTGAAAACAAAGCAAGAAAACTTAAACAAATACATAGCCCCTTACTAGCTTATACTAAAACTGACCATCAAAAGGATTCCATCATGAAAAACACTGTAGAAACAGAAGGGACAGCCAACCTAACAACTTGGCACTATGGCACAAAAATTGGGGCTTGACAAAAAAAAAAAAAAAAAGGTTTCAAGATATGCAATAAAATCATACAGTTATTTAAGCTCTCCTTGTAGCGTTAATCTTCTTTGCAGCCATTTTTTCTGTATATGTCAGCTGATAGAAGTTGTGCAGTCGATGTAGCCAGTCTTGCCAATACTGTTCACACACTGTGCGGTTCATCAAGTGCACATGGCTTGGGCTGCCATCGGGATAAGCCACCACTATCATCCCCCAATTCATTTGTCCAAACTGGAACGATGATACCAGTAAGAAAGTACACTTTAATACATGTAGATGACATGGTAAAAGTAAATATAACAAAGTTTCTAAAAAGATTAAAAATGGAATTTATCTCTGTTGTGTACATGTAAATGCTGCATTTTAAACTCATTTACCATCAAACCCACCACAAAAACAAAAACAACTAAAAACAATAATCACAAAAAGCAAACATTGCAATGTCTTCAATAATCAATTTAAATATGCTAGAATTTGTTGAATAATCAGATATAATCAGAATACAATAACCTCAAAATATAGAATGCAAATAAAGCAGAAAAACACACACAAAAAAAAAAAGTCCATCAAGCATTACATTTTTTGGGGAAATAATCAGAGTTTGCATCACAGCAAGTATATGTGTCACAGTGTTTTGAAACTATCACATTAGATGACATATATGCATCACCATACCAGTAATGAGGAATTTCACAATAAAGTCCTGATACATGTTGATTCGATAGATCTATGCCCCTTTAAAATATTGGGTCCGAAAAACACTCTAAAACTGTTAATACATAATTTGCTAGGAATGGAAAACATCTCGTATTACTATTATTGCTATCTCACAACTGCTAAAAAGCCATTTTGAAACAGGAAACACAATTCTTGGATGCAGTTAAATTGATACACATAATGTAATGGATATTAACAGTATGTTTGCAGTTCAATTACATTGTTACATCCCCTAGTAAAGTTGGACCTGTTCAAAAAGGACATTGTTCTTCAAGATTGTAGGCAAAATTGAGGTGGGAATGTCCAACCTTTTCATTATCTTCATTAAGGCCAAGGTCGGCAGTGAAAATCGATGTTGTGGGTCAAAATTGTCGATTTTGCGTTTTAGCGATATTTTTATTCTTTGACCTCTTATTGATAGTGTAGAATGCATTTTTGGGTCAAAAGTTGATT
>JBCAUA010096406.1:0-23987 GCA_038406235.1 Peronia verruculata
AATTTCTCAGCAAAAATTGGCAACTTCTACAAGCCGAGATAATCCTGTCTCTTAGGATTGAAAGGCTTAAAGAAAAAACACATACGAGTTAGCCACTGACACAGGTGCACTGTGGCCACGGCCTTAATGTGTTAGGTAAAGTCGTCACCTCTAACTGTTCTGGTCTTTGCTGCTCTGGCGAGACTAATCAGCAGTATGACTGGGAGAGCTGAGAAGCTGAGACAGAGAGAAACAACATTTATTTATTCTTTTAAGGCTTATCTCTCGAAGGATATTCGTTATTCGACATTACATTTCGCCTTACAGCTATCTTTTGAGGGGTATCAGGCAGGGAGTACAGGAAAGTGTTAGATGAAGCCCGGTTTGGGGGGGGGGGTGTAGATATGTAATATGCTGTAGAACTAGAATAGTTCATATTCGACTAAGCAAAACAGCTGGGAATCCCCAACGGAGTGTTTGTACCCCTCTGCTAAAAATAGATGATTCGCTGATGTTTCTTACCGCTCCCCCACAAGATCAGACAATAATTGTCACCGGTCCCGTGCATTTTTAAATGATTTTCTATGTCAGCGGTGGTGAACAGTTTGAAGTGTTTGAAGTCCACTAAAATAAGACGGGGATTTCTAGCCTCTTACTTGGTCGCAACAAATCTATTTGATACAGAAGGTTTACGTCACGGCCCTTTGGCACTTTTCAGCCACCTGCCCCATCGGTTATCTCTGCGAGAAGTCTAGAACACGGGACTTTTTATCTCGTACATTTCTACATTGTCGTACTCTTATTATGCATTATGATTAATGTCTCAAGAATTGAATCATGAGTTGTCATGAATACCGGGTATTTCACATTTCACCGTAATCCTAGTGAAATAAAATCAAAGCGCATTGTAAAGTTGCTGTGATTACTTTAAATGCTGTTAAATGATTCAACTGTAATTTGTCCGTCGATTTTTTTGGGCAGATGAAAGGCGTAGATAAACCGAATGCGGTAATATTTAAATTCAATTTCTTTCTCTCTGAATACGTACATAAATGAAAGACATTGGCTGCCTGTATTTGCTGGTGATGTCCAGTGAAAAGTCAGTGGTAACTTGATGTATCCGCCACTGTCCTGGCAAGGGATTGGAGATACGCCTGCCGCATCAGCATCCTCAATGCTGATGGTGTCGCTGCTGTTGCTGTTGTCGTTTCTGTTAGTGCTGCTTCCAGTTGGTGCCGGTTCGTCTTCATAGACAACCAGAAAAGCCTTCACTGCCGCACTGTACTGACGAGCTGACAGGGTTACTGAAAAAAAAACAACAAAAAAACATACCAACAATTAATTTCAAGTAGTACATTATTAAATCAAATATACATGAAATAAAAGCCATGTAGAGAATAATTAGTATAAATGCTCCAAATGCTGACCATTAACAATAATATTCTGATATCAAGAAATCGGTCGACAGAGTCTAAAAAATTATTATACAACAACACCAGAAACATTATTATTGAATATTTAGCATTATCATTCAAAGATGGACAATTATTTTACATATCCCTTCTTTACTAAACTAAGAGTGAAAAAAACAGTTTTGCTATTGACAGAAAGATGAAATGACAAGCCAATTCTGCAAGGTTCAGCCATGAAGTGATATTGTAGTACATGCATGACCCCACACGGCATAAGCACGACACTGTTTCGTTATTTTTACCATAATTATTGATATCCTAATGAAGGAAGAGACTTGTGTGCGAATTTATGATAATTTTGTCTGTTAATAGTGGAGTCCTCTAAAATTCACAGAAATAGCTTTTGCAGTTTGCATTTATGAGTGTTTGAACATAAATGTATTACATTCATTAGTTTACGTGGCTTTGATAACATCTTACAACTATCACCATTCGTGATTTTCATAGATTTAAGATGAAAGAACAGAACCGCTCTTATCCACCTGACCTTCGACAAATATGTACAGATATCAAGATACTTTCTGTGTTAGCACCAAGACAACAAATGGAATCTTTGAGGGAGAAAATGCATTTTTTTTTCAAAACCGACAACTGTTTTGAAGATTCCATTCAAAACACTTTATATAGGTTACTTCTAAAGACTCGCCAGAATTCCTAGAAAATCTATCATTACATCTTGTAGTGGGTACAATAAAACGTGCAGAGTTTCTTATTACCATTATATGTCAAACCATCTACAAGATCCATCTGGCCAGGCATGGCAAGGTGAGAAACCTGAACTGTTAGGTCATCGTGATCTGTGCTATGCCTGAGAAAGGAGGCCGACCACGGCTGGACACACGAGTACACTCTGTAGCTGGAGATCTGTAACGCTTGGCCTGGCCCTATGGCAGTGGACGCGACCATCAGCAACAGTTGGAAAAGTCTCATGGCGTCAGCCAGACTCTGTATGACTCCCGGCCCAGTTAACCAATAGCACAGGTCTCAATGAGTCCCACAAGCATTTCATGGCAAGATCTCAACAAGGCTGCTGAGTAGTGGAAAAAAAAAGATACACAGGGTTTGAATGTATTTTTGCATTTTGTTCTCTTATGATCATCATTTGTGATCTCACAGTACCACATACCGTACTATGATTATGAGATTTTAATCCATTACAACTTATCAAGGAAACATAGAAAAGGTTTGTTCTAATACTATTTTATCTTACCACATGAACATGCTGTCACTACGGGTATAATGAAACTAAAGTAATCATTGTAAACCAGGCCAGCTTACTTATTCACAAGGAGTCACAAAGTAGTGTTTGATTTGATAAATTTATGTCGATTTTCAAACTTTTTGATTTTTTACAGTATTTAATCCAAAACGTAAGCCAGGACTAGAGTAGAACACACACAAAAAATTAATAGTGTTTTTTGCTTTCGATACATCCTTTACAAAGACCGCGCAGAAAACTGCTATCAGTTCTAGACAATTTACAGACTCTCTGATGTCCCTCGCATACTAAGTGTAAACTGATCACATCACGATAACGTCCAGACTGAAAGATCCAACGCGGGACTTTTTGGTCATTATATCCCTCCTTAGAGTAGGAGGAAAGTTAAATACGAGAACCTTTTACAATTCACACTTTTTTATGGAAATTTCAAAAGAACATCCATCAGTTAATTAAAGCTAATGGCAACTACGCATCCAAAGCAGCTGTCTGTCTGGTCGTTTGAGCGTCTGTAGGGAAACAAATGATTGTGGAGGTGTGGGAGGGAGTTGGGGGGGGGGGGGTGGGGGACTAGAGGAAAGGGGAATTAAGGGGAAAGAATGGGTGCAGACTGAGAGACAGACAGGTAGACAGGCAGCAAATGCAAGAAACACCTTTAGAGAGAAAAAAAATGTGAGAGTGAGAGACACAGGAGCAGAGGGTAAAGGAAAGACAGAGCGGAGAAATAGGGAACGGAAAAATAGGAGGTACCGGAAAGAGGAATAGGAAGAATAAATGAGGAGAAATACACAGACAGACAGTTAGAGCCGTCTAAAGAGCGTGAGTGGGTGAGTGAGTGAGTGAGTGAGTAAGTGAATGAGTGAGTGAGTGAGTGAGTGAGTGAGTGAGTGAGTGAGTGAGTGAGTGAGCGAAAGAGTGAGTGAGTGACTGAGGGAATGAGTGAATGTGAGAGAGAGAGTGCATGAGTAAGTGAGTGATGATAAATGTGAAAAACGCCAAGTTACGGCCAGATGTGACCGGAATACTCAAGTTGCATCAGCGCTGCCTGTTATGTTTCTAAATCTTCAAAAGACCAAGTTACAACAACGTAGCCAGAGGTTGTGAATGTAAAATCTGTAGCTCAGCTAGAAAACAAACAGGCCAGTGCTCAGATCGATTCACTTTCATGCCTTGATTATCTGCCCACTTTGTACAACTGGGCAGCCTTCATCTTTCAGACCAAAAAAACAGCTCAACAACAGCCGATGTGGTTCCAAAATGCAGGAACAATTGGCAATCCAATCCAAAAACGGGCTCAAATCTCCTCTTCCCTTCCCCCCTCCTTCTCCCCCTCTCCCTTTAGGAAAAAAATATCAAGGTAATTACTGATGCCTGTCATGGGAAACTGTAGGCCACACGTGAAGAAACTTGCAACAAGGGAAGACTGAAAAATATAGATTCGTGATAGACGGATTTGAAAAGAATGTTCTACGTGTATTAGAATTTATTCACAGTAGATCTAGTCAGTTTCACACTTGATTTATGAAATAACCTCTTTTATTTGGAACAACAATCTTCTTGGACACTGCTGGCCACAGAACGATTTCCCAAAGAAATAATGATGCCTGAGGGCTCTTAAATGAATCTCTTTTCTCTAAGAAGTTTTCTGGGTGAAACAGAAAGTCTAAGACATCTGAATATCCTGCCCAAAAAAATGAAATACAGGGGCGTAGAAGACAAATTTTCGAGCGATCAATGGTCCACTTGATTTTAAGTGATTTTAAACTAGCTAATCTGATGATGATTAAAAGAGAGCGAGAGCGAGAGAGAGAGAGAGAGAGAGAGAGAGAGAGATTTCGAAAGCAGATGTGCTTGGAGACCAATTTCACCCATCTCCTTCAGTCTCGTTTCAGTGAAACAGGAAAACAATACAAGACTTAAAAAAAAAAAAAAAACGCAAATAATATCAGTGAAAGTCATTAGATGAAAGGTTGTAGAAAGGGGGACAAGAATCATATTGAACCTGGGTGAGAGGTTGAAGTATCACTAGTTCAGGTTTGATCGAAGTAGCCTGAGAAGGAGAAGCTCTTTCAAGAGTTATTATGCCTCGTTACTCTCACATTTTAAACCGGATCTCATGGCAGAGTAAGAGATTTAGCCTATTGTTCGACCCCCCCCCCCCCCCACCTTTTTCATCCTCAAGCTGATATCTCTTGTTTTTTGTTTGATTTTTTTTTTTTTTTTATAGAGTGTGGATAGGGGGGGGGGGGGAGGTAAAGACCCTAATGAGGTTTGACACCTTACCGTATGAAGTCGGTATCATCATTATGCTCTTGAAATATGGAAGTCGACCAGCAAAGAGTTTCAAAGAAAAAGATGAAAAAGAACAAGGCAGTAAAAACAAATATAAACACATTTTATAAATTCATTTAAGAAAGAAAACTTCTATCAAAAGAGGAAGAAACACGTGAAGAGGAAAAGAACGAAAAGGAGAGGAAAACTAAAACACCACAGAAAAACTGTTTTGTCTGTGGGACAAAAAAAAAAAAAAGAGGAGGAGATAGAAAATACTGTAGAAAGCTGTTTCGTCATTAGGAGACGTTTACCTCCGCCTAAGTGTGCACTTATCGACGTTGAAAGCTAGACGTAAACATTGATTTAAGGCTGGGCCTTCAAAGAGAGAAACGATGTGTGGAAGGAGAAATATATTGCACGGAGAAACTGTGAAGGAAACAGGAACCTGTGTAGTTTGGCCACGGCCAACGAAGCAAAGTCACAGGAAGAAAAAAAAAAAAACATGCACAAAGTCATATACTAGTCTATAATAAGCAGAGGGAACGAGACGTCACGCGCTAAAAGGACAAGACAAGGACTTAAAATGGAACCATGAAAGGAAAGTAGAAAAGATTCTAAAGAAGAAGCATTGCGATTGAAAAATTAACACAGATTATAAATGCAATCGCAGCTTTTTAGGGCTAGGATTAGGAATGTGCGCTGTATTTTAACACTGTGGAAGCTTATATTTTAAAAACTATAAAACAACGTCAGGCAGGAGTGGAAGAACCACGTTGGCTCTTTTTGAATCAAATGTAGTGGGATCAAATGATGGAAAATAGATTATATCACAAGAGACAAAAGACGTCACGCCATGACTCCATGCAGGGCAAAAAATCATTGGACAATTATTAATTTATCGTGGGCCTAACCGTTTCCCGTCGACACCCAAATGAACGGTAGTTACCGCCCCTGTAAAGGGAGAGCACCAGTCTCTGTGCGATTATCCGCCCTTGCTTGTACCATCTTCCACAGATCAATATTTCGGCCAGAGTTTCAAGTTACCTCCCGTGGGAGCTGGGCAGAAAATGAGGAGATGGGAGAGACAAAGAGAGAGAGAGAGAGAGAGAGAGAGAGAGAGAGAGAGAGGATATGGAGAGACTAGAGTTGATGGAACTGCACCATCTAAGGCACTTTGATAAAAGATGTTTTTCATCACATTTGGGTTTTCTCCACCCTATACTACTCAATGACAGCTTTCCACGATAACAAAAAAATATCCTATAATGCACCTCTCGCATTCTCTTAGAACTGTGTTCTGTTCCTATCATGTGGACAAGAGAGTTAGTCAAACGAAATTTCGATTTTCTTGAAAGGGAGGTTTTCAGAGAAAAGGTGTTTTCTCGAAGATAGATAGCGCTGCTTTAGTCTGCTGTAACAAAACACTTTTTTCATCACAGTGTTATTCATTTCTCCACCTATGCAAATAGAATTTTCCTCCAGAATATTAAAAAGAAAAAAGTTTTAGTGCATCTCGAAATACTCTTATTATTCCATCTTTTAAAAAAAAAAAAAATCCGATGAAAGGGCGTTCTTGTTTGTTTGCTTGTTTTTGTTTGTTTGTTTGTTTGTTTGTTTGTTTGTTTTGTAAAAATGATATTTTGTTTTCAACATGCCTCTTTAGCACATATGAAACAAAATGCCGTATTTGGAGCACAAAGTGCTGCAGTGCGCTGTATTTTAACACTGTGGAAGCTTATATTATTTGAAAAATTGACAGAATTAGGGCTAGGATTAGGACTGTGATGACAAACTTGTGGTTTTGTCAAAGTCTGGCTAGTGTTAGCTGCCCATGCCAGGATGTTGCACGATTATCGCCCCTCTATCATGTCGGTCAGTGCTTGGTGGCTGGCTGAGCCACCCGGGATGGGAGAGCAGCGCCAGTAAATGCACCAGGCTCATAAATCTGTAATGATAGCTCTGTTACATGCAATAAATAACCCGCCTCCTTTTCCGGAGCATTATCCTTGTCATCCCCCCTCCCCCCCTGTGCTCTTTTTACTCCTTTCTGGCAAAGGGGGGGGGGGGGAATAGCAACGGCAGCCAAAATATAATCTTTGTGAACAAGAGGCGAACGTTGGAAAAAGAGAATTATCGACATCACTATCATTTTATAAAAACGTTATGAAATCTAAGCCGACTAATCAAACTAATCCAACACATGAAGCAAATTGGCATCGCTGGCCAAATTTTCCAGCTCAGTTCAAATACAGTGCAACAATATTTTTGCCTTGCTGATACAAATCGTACAGAGATTGTTTTTCGGAAACGTCAGCACCAGCTGAATCCTTGCCTTTGATTTAGCATTTTATACACATCATTGTGTGTAGTAGATTTGTTTCGACAAAGCGAACCGCTGGAAATCCCCATCTAATGTTAGTGGGAGGGTACAAACACTCCAAACTATTCACTAGATCTACCATTGACACAGAAAAACACAATAGAAACGCACGGGACTGGTGACAATAATTATTGTTCTCAATCTCGTGGAGGAGCGGTAACAAACACCGGTGAGTGTTCTAGTTTTTAGTAACAAGCACAAGCGAGTAATCTGTTTTAAACACAGGGGTACAAACATTTCCCCGGGGATTTCCAGATTTTTGCTTAGTCGAATATGAACTATTGGAAACAACAATTAGACACCACAACAGTAACAAACAAAACAAATAACAGAGACGTCAGCTCAGCGGCTGTAAGATGGAAAGCATCAGTATGGCCTTGTGAACAGTATTCGAAACCATATGGATACAAGAGCGTTGGTCGTTTTGAGTATCCGATCTCTCATACAGCCTCATGAATGTTTCTGATATCTCATGTCTTATTGAAGTCATGCCAGAAACAGTGGACGGAGAGAATATCTCGTGTCAATTCCAAACGGCAGTCAATTAGCAAGGTTCCAGGATGGGGCCGACGGAGCAAAAACTCCGACCGAACCTGAGCTGGAGACAGTCATGCTGTTTCAATCCAAAATTAACAGTTAAAATGATTCAAGGCATGCGGTGGATTATCTTATTGGTAAATTTTGACTGAAAAGAATTCAAAGTGCTGTGACTCATATTTGAGAATGAGGATCTGAGTGAATCTGAAATAATGCTCTAGTATTGAAAACTGTGCTCGAGTCGACCCGGACACAGCCACAGTGCAGGTGTACTACTTAACTATAACATTACATTTACGGAGCATGAACTACCGGAGTGCAGTCGTTCTGACCTTACCATAATTTAAGCCTGCCAGAGTGATTGGTAATCTACGAGAGGTTACTAAGGACGATAGCCTGGCATTGGGCTTGTTTTTACTTCTTATTTCTTTTGCTTTTCTAGTCTCCCAAATTTTTGACGTTGACGTATGTGGCCGGGCTACTATTCACATGTAAAATCGGTTCATAGGCCTCTTTAGAGCCCGCAATTTATTGTTGCTGATAAAATGTGTAAATCTGACAAGGCCAAGAGTAGCGTGAAAAAGCGGTCGGTGAAAATGTCCATGCTGTATAATAGAAATTAAAGGCATTAACTTGCCTTGACAAAAGTCAATAGATATCGGTGTGGAATGGGGACTGAAAGGCAAAGCTGTGGAAAGGGGGGCGGGGGTGTAGTTCCTTTTTCACGTGTATGTAGAGTGTGCAATAACGTCCAAGATAATCCGCAAGTTCAGATATACTTCGACTAAATCGCCCGTTCTCTGAAAATTCTCTCTGAAAATACCCGTGAGGTTTTTGCGATCTCTGTCTTAACACATAGTGAACGAATTAGGGCTTTCAGGGATGAAAGATGCAAATGGTTGTTATTTGACTCTTAGGAAAGCTGTAGTCAAGTAAGGTGGGGAGCATAATTATTAAACTCTGATGATAGGAAGAGATTCTGTCCTTTGCCATTTTGAATAGAATTCTGTCCTGCTCACAAAGTTTTTTTTTTTTTAATTTTTAAATCTTTAATCAGTTCGTTAGTTTCTTTTCTGTTCTTTTTTTTTTTTTTAAGAATGATATAATGAAAGAAGTGATTTGATCTCTCTCTCTCTCTCTCTCTCTCCATATATATATATGACCGTTATATTTAAATACATGAATATGGAGGAGAATGAAATCGTGATAAAATACAACAGCAGCAGCAACAACCGCAACAAAAAGCATTAGGTCAAAGTTCATAAGGATTCAAAGCAAGCCCTTCGGCATGGAGACGGGGAGGAGGGGGGGGGGGGGGACTTGCTAAGTGGCTTGGGATAACACTAATTTCATCTCACTAGTTACATTTTTTTTTTAATGCTTATTGTTATTATCATTATGATTGTTTTGTTTTGTGTTTCGGTGTTTCTTTCCCTCTCCACCATAGAAGATAAAATTTAATGCTCCTGGAGACTCTAATAATGAGGGATCCCATGGGTTTCAAGCATTTAGGTTGTGAGGTCGCGTATGCAAGAACGTTGGGAACCACTGCTGTAATTGCCCAGAAGATGATCATCCTCTGGCAACAGATCCCTCCATGTGGACCAATTAGTTCTTCCTTCCCTCCTCTTTTTCTTCCCCCATCCACTTTTCAATGCCGTTGATTCTTAACATCTCAAGATCTGCAGTCTTAAGGAACAAACAGAGACTGTCTCAACAAGAGCATGTCACCATAAAACATGGAATCGCCTTGTTTTTATTACTGAAGATAAACGCAATATATATTGCAAGGAGATTTACAGTGTAAGGTTTTGTTGTGTGAGATTAGACGGGTGATTTCTGTGCAAACTTTTAACCAATGTTAATGTCATATCTAATACATGTATTATAAAGCGTCTTCGGCCTCGGCTTTAACGACAGGGTTCGTTGCTGTTGTTGTTAACCCAGCGATTGACACATTGAGCAGAGATACCTGTAGAAAACAACGAATTTGTGTGAATTTTTTAAAAAGTGTCCATGCATTTTTCTTTTGTAGCGTAAAGACTGTAGGCTGGAAAATGAGCTATATTTTTATTTTCATAACCCAGAGTTCTTTTTTGTATTGAAATCAGAAATGGTAATAAATACATTATACCTAGGTGTAGTATTTTGATACTAACACATATGGGTGAACTGACTTTTATTATATTATTATTTTTTAAAAATATATCTTTGTGGTGAATTGTGCCTGATAGTTGTAAATATAGTATTTGTTATGATTGCAAAGGTCTACCTCAGTTTCATCATCGGTATTCTTTTCCAGGGTAATAGGCTCGAATAGGACTTCATGAAACCGGCAATCTCATCTGGGCGTTCCGTTACTACAGTAGATAGATAGGCAGTGAGTGAGTGAGTCAGTGAGTGAGTGAGTGGATGAGTGAGTGAGTGAGTGAATGAGTGAGTGAGTGAGTGAGTGAATGAGTGAGTGTGCATCAGTCATTGCCAGTCAGTCAGAAAGTCGGTCAGTCAATCAGTCAGTCAGTCGATGAGTTAGTCAGTCAGTATGTCTAAGAGTCGATGAGCCAGTCAGTCATCAGTCAGTCAGTAAGATACTGCGAGTAATGTACTGCATTGCCCTAACAATGTAGTGCATGTATTAAACTTGTGTAGATACATGTACTAAAACAACAACAACAACAACAACAAAAACGGCAGACCAGATATCAGTGGGAGAAAGATGAAAAATGGTAACTTAGCCTAACCTCGTGACGCGTGGTGATTGCAGCGCTGACAGAGGATTCGAAGATTCGACCTGAGAAGAGAGGACTTGTTTGTTCCCTGCCAGAAGTGCTCCTCTCTTCCTGACAAGTGCACTTGAGAAATACGGGTGCACTTGTATCACGTGACTGCTTTTTAAGATTTAAGAAAAAAAAAGAAAAAAAAAAAAAAGATTCCTCCCATCAAGACTATTCTAAGCTCCGGTTATCAACCGGTCAGGTGGCATTTAAAATTGAGTCAAATTTTCTGTTATTAATATTTATATTTTATTTTATTTTATTTTTTTAAAATTAAGATATTCTTTCAATGGATTAGAAAATGTGGTCTCTATAAGGATAGTTTGGGAAGAGAAAGACGCAGTCTCGAAATGCTATATCTGACCTTGCGATGGGGAGAGACAGACGTTTAGTCCAAATCGGAATATCAAGCAATCATTATAGTAAATGCTCCCAGACTACGAAATGGCTATTAGCCCGAGATGTATGATGAAGGAAATTTTAAAGTATTTTTTTTTTCTTTTTTCTTTTTCTTTTCTTTTCTTTCATTTTTTCCTTTTTCTTTCCTTATCTTTCTTTTTTTTTTCTTTTTGTTGTTGTTGTTGTTGTTTGTTTCTTGTTATTGTTAAAAAGCTAAACAAACATGACAATAACATTCGATCACGACATAATTATGCTCTCTTACATCACTCTTAAAGACAAATATGGACGAATTTAAAAAAAAAAAGCAGTTAAAGAAAAAAAAAAAAAAAGAACGATAAATGAAAAAAAATTTTTGACAGGGTGTAAGTTGTTTAGGTATTACTTAACATGTGTCAGAAAGGGCAATTGGGATTAAAGGTGCATGTCATGAACAGTTTTACTTGGAGACATGGGAACTTCCCCGAGCTGTCGGTTTCATGTCACTTCATGTCGGACAGTATGGCACTTCAGTGAGACGAGCATATTGTCTCTGGCAGGCCTAAGCCTGCTGTTGAAGATTTTTTGTCTCAGTTCATGTTCAGTCGTGTTACTGTTGGCACATGATCTTGCTATGGAGTATTGTTCTGGAATAAGAAATGGCAATGAAAGAGATGGTTTGTTATGCAGTGATTTTAGGGGATAAAATGTTATTTTATTGAATTATTGATCAAATTATTATTCTTGTTAGGCCTATTATTATTATTATTCAAACATACATCTTACACCTGCGTGTCGAAGCGTCCAGTTGAAATTTGCTATATTTTAGTGAGACAGCTGTTATTAGAACTCGCAAGAAAAACTCGTGCAAGGTAGGACAAGATATTATAAGAACATGTTTTTCTCATAAGTTAGGGCCCATGGGAACATGTCAATAAAACTGCCTCACATGAAGATAAAACATAATCAGTTGTTTGCTTATCAATTTGTTTATTTATTTATTTTTTTTATAGATCTAGATATCTGGTTACCGTATGTAGATCTAGATCTAGCGTTTATTATAATGTGTTGAGTTAAGTTATCACATGAGAGTAAAGCTCAAATCATATTTATACAATAATAATATAAGCGGCATTTTAATATTGCAATTGTTGTTGTTTGTTTTCTGGGTGCGTTGTACAATAACTCTATGGATAAAATAATTGCAAAGCAGGTATTATTATTATTATTTTTTTTTTAAATTATTATTTTTTTTTCTTAAATCTATGATTTATGAAAGCCAGACTTTTGTGCACACAATTTAGGACAACTGATATCAGACGGTTGGGATATGATTCTAGGTAGTTTTTTCGTGATTATCGTAAGATAATGCACTGGATTTGGACTTCGAGAATTTTTTTTTTCTTCGGGATACTGGGAAACCGTCTTACATTTTACGGATCTTTGCAGTCCAAATGTTTCTGGGTTCCTGACAAGAGTGTCGAGAGAATGGTTCTCTTCCATTCCGGCTTTTTCATGCCCTAAATTATATCATAGATCTATGGTTATATAGATCTATCTCTGGTTGAGACATTTTCACTCTGGAGTGGCGCGGCGACCTGGCAGAGGTTCATTCAGCAGTGAGAGTTTGAGGCCAGACATATGCCGCTAGGCTGTCCTCTTGAATAGAAAAGGAAGGGAAGAATAAACACAAAATAGAAAGGAGGGAAGCACAAAAAACAGAGGGGGAAAAATGCGGCCCATAGTACAGCAACTAGCTGGCCCTCTTGGTTGCCCGAGCTCTCTAGACTAGCCTGCGATATGCCACAAACATGCCAGCCCTGCTCCGACATTCAGACCCTCTGGTGGCAGCATGAAGCTCGGATGGAGTTAGCAGTCAGCGCAATACATGTAGTACAATCTTTCTTCAAGTCTGCATGCTGCGGGCCTAGATCTACCTCACTGGCGAGGGACCCGCTCGGTTGTATCATGGATAGATAGACTTGTTTTTCTGTTTATCTGTCTGTCTGTCTCTGTCTCACTGCCGGGAAGCGAAAAATGTCAGGCTGTGTGAAGGCAGAGAGAGAGTGGTCGTGATTATCTGAGAGGTCACATTCTCGAGCGCTCACGTGACCAGAGAGGGAGGGGTGGAGAGAGAGAGAAACGTTGGGCGTTATCGTCCCATTCACAAGGGAACATAGGCCCAGGTGACAAGCAAATACATGCATATGTACTTGTAATTGTATCTCCATGCCCAGCCTAGCCCGTATTGTGGCATTCAAGTAACTCGTAATAACAGCCTGCAGGTAATAAATGTTCCAATGTATAATATTGCGATAGGGAACAGCATGTCATTGTGAACCAGATGGAGGTTTTCGAACCCATTTGTCTGGATAACAGCAAGTTCATCTACTGTTAAAACAAATTCTAAGGCCAAAAATTCTTCAAAGCACTTGCCTACGTTTCGGACCTATTGATTTTATTCCTCTTATTCCAGAAATCTAGCCGTCGGCTGTTCCTTTCCAAATGATCATGGCATTGCTGGGCTGCTTTTGTCATTGTTCGACTACAATGTACGTTCGTCATGAGGCAGACTCTTGACGACATCGCCTCCAAAGAAAATATAAACTGTATTTACATAATATGCTCATTGATGTATAATAGTCACTTGACGTTTGTATGCCCAGTATTCTCCTTTTTCTTCACATAACTTTTTTGCTCTTGGCTCATATTACACAGTTTAGGTCATCTTTTAAATTCTTTATTGTTATTATTATTATTATTAGTTTTCAGAGTCACATCGCGAAAGAAAGAACTTGGAGAGTTAATTGAATATTAATTAATATCATGAATATGCCTAACTTTTGTTGACATCATTGATACTCCCTGGATCAATTTTTGAAAAAAAAAAAAATGGACGTCACTTTCAAATCTCATATGAATTCAAGGACTAGATCTATTCTCGTAAAGTTTAAAACAATTGTTGAAACTGTGGCAGGTATTAAGTTTACCATTTTGTTTGTTTACACTCATCTCAAAAATTGCCCAGTATGGCTGGTGTTACCATATTTTGTTCCGCATTTGAAAAGTACCCTTCGCGATATGGATGTTTTGACTTACCATAACATTCAAAGTCGAAGGTTTTTATCACAGGGGAATCATTTTCGAACAGCCAGGTAACAAACTATTTTAAGAGATATCGACGACACAAACCAGCAATCAGAGCTGTACAATACCACAGATTAAAGTAAAGTACATCTCTTGAACCCACAGAGCATTAGGTCATTCTGCCCCACCGTATTATGCGCAAGATAATCTCAGATAATAAATTGTAAGCTACGGTATCTCTTGTTGCACACGATGCCTCTTGGTATCGAGTCAGCACAGGACTGGGATAAAATAATGTTGCTGTAGCGATAGGTGACTGATCGTGTTACGAGAGCCTTATATTATGCAGTCATACTCGCTGACTGATAGTAAACCTGTTTAGGCAGTCCAATCCAGCCATACCTGCTCTCTACAAACTGCCTATCTTATCAGAGCCTGTACAAACAATCTATCTTATCAGAGGGAAATTAATGTTGTTATCTACCCCCCCCCCCTCCCCGACCGTTTTTCTCTCCTTTTTTTTAAATTTCAGCTTCTTCTTGGCCTCTGTAAATAGCCTTTTGCCCTCCCGTCCCCCCCCTTCCCGCAGCCTTTCAAGTGCTAAAAAAGACAGGTACGAGACATGAACAATTACCAGCAAATTTAGTATTCGCCTCGTCAGCGGAAGTGACTGATCAGTCACGTGTGGCTCTGCACGGTCAAATTACGGCTGGGAATTCTGACTTTCTTTTCTATTTTTCTTTTTTTTTTAAAATATATTTTATTCTTGTTTGTTTGTTTGTTTGTTTTTTCATCTCAATATTCCGTCGTGAAAAAAAAAAAAACTCACGCGATTTGAAACAAGAGAAAATTTAAAAAAAAAAAAGGAGGGGGGGGGGCACTATCGTATTTTAATGACAGGGGAAGAGGTAGATTTAAAGCAGCAGCAGAAGAAGAAGACAAGATATGGCATGATTATTATCATATGTGAAAACATAATCGAAGGAATGATTCTTTTCTTCCTCTCTATAGGCACCTTTTAAACACGGGACTGTCTTGTCTCTATAATTTCTTTAATTCTGGGTGTGGACTTCGTCCTCCACTCAGTGTTGACTCACTGGTAATGGTCTGATGGATCAGGCAGTGTTCCAGATCAGCACTGGGTGGGAGCATAATCGCCCTACGCATGTGTGTATTTGTTTACCATCCCGTCTTGCACTGGTACCACCGGCTAATTGGGTCGAGGGCTTAAGTCCAGGCAGCTGGTCACGATTAACAGTAAGGTGGCAGAGATCTTCCACAGCCTAACTGATCACCGAGAGGGTTGATGAACTGGTTAAAGACACTATATTTATACGGAAGGTCTTAAGTTGGCCATGCCAGCCTAGATGATTAACCCTCAAAAGCTCAAGTAAATACGTGAAAAGTGCCGAAACCTCTAAAGCTCTGAGTGGCAGATTATGAAGATGCTCTTCATACAAGTGAAAGTTAAGGAATCAGCAAGTAGTTTCATAAGGGGAATAATAACAGAATCAGGAACGATGCGTGTAGAAACTTCAGTGCTGGTTTCATTTTACGCTGTTGAAATCCATTTTTGATTGCAAGTAATGTTTCTGTGATACCTTTTTGTCTTTAAGGCTGAGAATAGCTTTTCAAGACTGTAGTTCCTTGCATGGGAGGGCGGTCATTTTGTTCATCGTTATCATAGACTGTAGTGTAAATGTGTAGCTCTAAGGCAGTTCTTTAGCAGGGAAAATGTAGTTGCTTGGCCAAGGACTGAAGATGGTAGAGTTGCTCTGATAACTTCGGCCAGTATTTAAAATAGTGTTTCTCCTTTAGATGAGTCTTTTTTCTGTCTTACGTCGTTCTTTAGAACAGGATTGCATTGCGTGCACTGCCGAGGTTCATGCTGTGACTGTTGTCTTCCAACTTCTACCACCACTACCCAGTGAAGTTGGCAAGCTGTTACTATCAACCATCTACTACTGCCATTAGGCCTACATGTCATGCTATTGCCACCAGTGTAGTTGACATTATTATTGCTGCGTATGTTATTACGTTTACTATTATTAGTATTAACGCCACCTCCATTCCTGCTACCAGCTCTACTTCTTCTGAGTTATTGTTTCTGTTGCTGTTACTGCTTCTAGTACTACAGTTGCCATTATTTCTACAGTTTCTAGATCTAGATCTACTACTACTACATCACTACTGATGGCACTACTACTACTATCACTGCAACTACTACAGCCACCTCTACTACGGCAATAGCTACCACTGCTGTAATTGTGTAATTCACAGCCAGAAGTACTACTGTTAATTGTATTACTACTACAACTACTTCTACACTACTGCCATCATCAGCACAACACAGCTTTGCTACCACTTTTTAAAGAATCCTGCCAGCCACCATTTACGTCTCAGCTGCACAACTACACTTTCCTACTTCTCAGAGAAGAATCCCGCTAGCTCATAATATCACCACCGCAAGTCCAGCCCGGCTCCCGAATTTTGATGGGGCTCCTCGTACATCGCCGAACCTTGAGTAGCTCGCTGTTCAATTACCTTCGCACGCGCTAGCACGTGTGATGAGAAACAGCCGGCGTTCAGGGTGCGCGTGTCGTGTTTATTTTGATAAAGGGGGACGGGGAGAGGAGGGTAGCAAGGGAGGCGGACGGTTGAAAGCGGGAGGGAGAGAGAGGGTGGGGGACGCAGAGAAAGACGAGTCAGGGACGTCCTCGTCCTCTGATTGGCCAAATCCAATCATATGGTAGAAAGAGGAAACTGGGGAGGTGGAAAGGGGAGGAAGGAGGAATAGTTGGGGGGGGGGGGGGAGATAAGGATGCGCGCGGGGGCCGGCGATATCGGAGAAGGCTGATTGATGCTCTCGGCCACGCATGGCTTGCTCCTGGCTCTCGCTCGCTCTCATTTTCGGCCGCGGGGAAAATAAAAACTCCTAACTGGTCTAGAACGTGCATCGCAATTTATTGGGCGAAGAATATCACTGCCGTGTTACACAACACTGCAACTTTTTGTTGTTGTTTTGTGTGTGTGCTCTTTTTTTTTCCAAGTGTTAAAGCTATGACGTTCAGACAAGACATGACGTATGTGGTGCGGGACTTGATCGTGACTTTACCTGAAGAAGAGCAATTAGACAATTAAACCGTTATTATTATTTGTGTGCGCGCGTGTGTGTGTGCGTGTGCACATGTGTGTAAGCTATTTTTTGATTTCGCGAGACTGCGCCTGTCTTGAACTTGCCTTGGGATAGCAGAACTCTTTTAACGCTGAAAGCTATATCGATGTAGATAATAAAATTATCTATTTTTACACTTACAGACACACCACCTTTGTAATGCTTAGTATAGATGTGTACAGCAATCTTTTGTCATGTAAACTTATAAACAGATCAACATTATGCATTGTTTATGAATATTTTGTGATCAGAACCCACACATAAAAATTATGATTGCGTACACATCAACATTGTATGAAAATACGCTCCTAGCATACATCGACACAATGTATTATGTAAAAGATTCAGACCCAGTTTACGTTTTTACCAGTGTTTTGATTTACCGTTATAGAGAAATGTGTAACTACTATGTGAATAATTTACAGAAGGACAGAGAGCGCTAGTTTCTTTGTCATAACTTGCTTTGTATAACAGAAGTGAGTTATAATTGCCAGTCCTATTTAAAGTAAAGCACGATGAAAAAAGAGAAAGATCTTTTTTTTTTTTTTTTCCAGATGACATTTTCAATTTGATTAATCTACGCTCGCTATGGCTTGCCCTGTCAATACCTTGAGGTCCTGAGCAATCAGTCGAACGACTGAGTCTTTATGTTTAAGCTGCCTGTTTGTTTATAAAATGTAATGGTTGTGCTTTTCCATCCGAAGATTCTGTCCGATTAAGGAAAATTGTTCTTCTATATTATTATTGAACGGGCTTGTACATTTTTATTACATGTATTATGTCCTCAGTTCTCTCTTGCTCTTCCATTCTCTTCTTCGCTCGTTCTCTCTACTCTTCCCTGTCTTCCTCTCGTCTCTTCCCCCCCCCCCTCTCTCTCTTGATATATGACAGGACCATATTATTCTCAGTGTATACCGTTTTGCCCAATCTATTTGTGACCATCGCTCGCTTTCCAACTCTACCACTTTCTCTCCTGCAATTTTTTTTTCAATGGCTTAGCGGGCTCGTGGCTTCTTAGGTAAGGACCACTATATTTAGTAGGTCCCGTTACGACCCACAGAATCTTGGCAGTTGTAATCGGATGATGAATAGACGGAGAGCTGATGTCCGCACTATGTTTCCATAATCAAAATTTTTGACCCACAAAAATTCTTCTTACTTACATTGGACACACACGTATATAATAGTCGAGATAATCATACTTTGTTAGGACAGGAAGAATACATACAGAATACAAGAATAAGGCCCAACGGTTTAGGCATAGTGAATTAAAAGACGAGAGCTAAGAACTTGTTGAATGTTTCATTAAGAGAATAGAACATCAAAACAGGACTTTTAGTGCACACCAATTTCCAGTCAGCACCAAATCATGGTGATCTCATAAGTAAGATAACGAAATAATATAGTAATTCAGTTCTATTATAAACCAAAGTTATGTTTTGTTTTTAAACCGTGCTCCAGATCTCTTGTGATTAGGGAGACATTCGCTTGTCATGTGCCTTTGCTGAATTCCATGTCAGTACATTTGATTGAATTCCGTGTCATAAGAGTTTGACTATGAGACTTGGACATGGCATCCCTCACCTTCTGTCCAGTGTCCTGTGAGGTTACGACTGGAGCATGGAAGAGTCGACGGAAAGTGACAAGCCCCTGTTGTTCCCTGCATTCATCCTTTGTGTTGCCGTCAGCAACTCCACTGTTGACATTCTTAAACCCCAGCTTGGGCCAAGAGGAAGATTTTTGTCCTGGGGGTCAACGACCATTTCTGGGGGCCCGAGTCTCTTGCGTAACCTGCCCCTATCGGCCCACCTCCGGAGATTATTCACTTGATACGTGAGAGTAAATACAAGCCGGCCATTATCACCGCATGAGCTGGCCGCCCTGTATGGACAAGCGTCATAACAAACCTCAAACTTTCCTGTAGACGCTGGACGCAAACAATCATTTTGGTCTCTGCGCCGGATACTGGCAATTTCGGTTAATCAACAGTCTTTAAGAAAGGCTAACACAGGGTGACGAATTCATGGAGTCTTTTCAAGCAAAAGCGGATGTTTGAGATTGAATGATTCCTCTAACATTGCCTACGTTACTTAATTTATCCATCTTGTGCCATAATTACGTGCGCCGAAGCCGGGACATGAGTCAGTGTTGAACGAAAAGTGAACATGATTGGGTGAAAAAGAAGATTGCCAAGGAAAAAAGTGGCCGTAAAATATCCTTTATTGTCCACTCTGTATGAATATACAGTACTGGCTTTTGGAGACGGGGCTTAGTGATTGTGGGGGACAAAAACCACAGCTCACTAAATGTCTTACTTCGCTCAAAAGTGAAAATGTCATGTACTGGGCATGTTTTGGGAAGCAAGATTCGCTCATTCTGTATGACAAAGTGTTGAGTGAGGGCTCCATCTTTTTAGATACAAATTAAACACACAAAAAAGTAGGAGAAGAAAAAGAGAGGGGGGGGGGGTAGTAAAGAAAGCATACAACTACTTCATACACACCCTATTTCATGAGAAAGGTTGCGATGACATTTTCAAGCGGAAGGTTGTTGAAACTACTAGAACGTCGGGTTCAAGAGGTAACGTACGTAAGGAGTCAGTCTCACTCAGCCCTTACGTACACATTTACGATAAATCTATCACATACCGTCATGTTACTTTCTCCTTGGGTTTGGCGTATTGTTATGCAATAAGTCGGGCAAAGTGGTGGGTAGTAGTTTGTGACTTCATAAATGACAGACGTCGGTCTGAGGTGCTACTGGCATAGAGTTTTGTTTAATTTCCTTTTCGACTTACTTAGTAGCTGATCGGTTGAATGCAGAAATACGAAGAAGTCAGGGAGATGGCAAGTGTTGGCAATATTTCTTTGCAGAATTCCAAAGTTGAGGTAGTTTTGTTGTGTTTAGGCTTTTTATATAGGATAGTTCTCATTCTTAAAACCAGCCAGCATTGTTGGCCTGTGAAATAATGTCCTTGTGAGGAAAAAAAAAAAAAAAGGTTGACCACACACAAACGCGGTGTGCAGAACCAAGTGTGTTAACTTTGTCACTTAGGCGAGATGGACACACTGCCAATACGGTCAGCGCCAAGGCCGGGTCAGTAATGGCGTGATAGGAGACCTGAAAGCTTTTGTCTTCTTGTTCCAGAAAATAGTACCATATCTTTTAACTTCTTTATTATTATTTATCCCCTTCCTGTCGTTAGTCTGTATCAGCGCCTGCTTTGACTGGATTCGCTAGAGATTTTAGCAGAATATTATGTACTGTCACTGTGTTTCATGATAAATCCAACAGTTGTATTTACAACGATCGAAAGGCGGAAAAAAATACATAAAGAACATTATGTCCAAAGCGATACATCTACTTATTTTAATAGGACGCTATAAGTGAACAGATTATCAGAGCAGATAGGCTTTTGGTTTATTATTATTATTATTATTATTATTTTAAACTCAAGTTCTAGTAGGGAAAGTGTCGAGACCACTTCAGACAGACTCTGGAGTAAAGACTGGGTGGAGAACAGCAGCAGCCGCAACAACGACAACAACAACAGCAACAAAACTCTCATTCCGGTCCCTCCCATGTTGCTTGTCTTTCTTGCTCTCTTTTTCACCTGTTTGTGGTGAATCAGGTCGATGTGGCATTTCCCCCCTTCCCTCCCCCACCCACTCACCCCCCCCCCCCCCCGCCCTCTTCACTAACATCCAGTAATGGGTCTAATCATCCAGTCCACAAACAAGGCCGTATTGACTGTCGCCAAGGCTGGGACACACATGGGCTACACACCGCCATTTATTTCAGCATCGTTCTCTCTCCCCAGGCATCCTAGCATTTCACTCTCCTTCCTTCTCTGTGTCTTTTTCACTCCTAGTCCTAGAGAGAGCCGTATATGGACACACCTTTTTCTTGGCCCAGTGCCCAGCCTTTCCCTGTCGGAGCAGCCCTAGACGTAAGGGACACATTTTGAGAGTGAGTAAGGTCTACACACGTCTTCTTTGGCCGTGCTCCCGACAATGCAAACAACACAGTTGCACTACTACTTTTATTGATTCTAGCACTATTTATACTACAAGTCAGTGCTATGTACCCCCATATCTACTACATATTACCACCGGTACCACTTGTTGATGTTCAGTCACGTGGACTTCCCGACAATCGTCTAACAAACGGAGGAATAAGGGAGGCATGGTCATCAATGTGTGTTACAGACAAAAAAAAAAAAAAAAGAGTCAATGGTATAAATATCATTTTCGAGAGTTCATAGTCAAGTGTGATAAAAAAGAAAACAGCCAATTTACGAGTATTTTCATTTCTGTTACATGTATAATGTAATTATATGTAGAGCTTTTTACACCCAAATCAATCATCGAAAGGTTTCCTGAGGACAATATTCATCTAATGAGTTCTCTGTAGACTTCGAGGTTGTTGTTGTTTTTTTTTTTGGGGGGGGGGGGGGTATTTTAATGTCTTTATTTTCAAACTGCTTGCTTCGTGCCAAGAGCTGAGATTGATAATACTTTACAGTTCTTACCCAAAAGCTGGCATAATTAAACATTGTTTTGTCGAAGTTTGACGGTAGCAATAGTTAGAATGTAAAGATAGGACTTGTGTAGTGTCCTGTATTTGATACGAGGTAATGGATCATCTCAAATTAGTATATATGAAGTGATGTTTGTGCTTCGTACGGAAAACAAGTTGGAAGAAGTACAATTAGATTTAGTGTTGTTGGCTCTCTTTTTATTTTTGTTTTGTTTTTGTTGGCTTGTTGTTTTTCTTTTCTGTTGATGTTATTTTTTTTTTTCTGTTGTTTCTTATTTTAGCCTGCTCTGTTTAAAGTTACACCGATTTTCGCTTATTTTGTTTCTAGGATGATTGATGTTATAATTTTGGCGGTATCGTTATTGTTGTTGTCATTGTTCTGTTTTTCGACAGGCATGTACTAGATCTAACTGCTGTTCTGTAGGAGCAGAGAGTTGGGTCTGGAGAATGTCTCAGTCAGTAGATATGGTTGTATAATAATAATGATTGTCATGTGTATGGAAAGATGGAAAATAGAGGAGAGGGCTGGGGATGAAAGCTCGTTCAGACTTTCGTGTAGAGCTGTCAGAATTTCCTGCCAGCGAGTTCTTAGATTTTAGTCTCAGAACTTTGCCAAAGACGCAATAAGCTTCATGGCATGTGGTTTTGATATTGGTCGCTTTGACGTTATCTCGGCCCACTTCCTGCAGTCCTGGTAGGGCATAAAAATTGTTTTGGGCCTTGAAGTTTGAGCTGTAAATGAGTGGAAGTTCTTTGCAATTGGCCATTTTTATTTATTTATTTTTTTCAACCTCTCAAATTATTTTCCTTTGCTAGTACATGCATGTGCTTTAAATTAAGCACTGAAAAAGAAAAACAATTGCTCTTTTGACTGCCTGAAACACGTCCAACGATAAAATTAGAAAATTTCATTCACTTATTCAAAAATATTTTTGTTTTCTGTTAGCGGTAAATTTTAAACGATTTTGTAGAATATATTTCAAAGACAAATATGTATATTTTTTTTTTATGCATTTTTTTCCGGGCATCAGAAAGATTGTTTGGTTTATTTCATAAATTTTGCGAGGTCATTCTGCGACATTAATAAAACTGTAAATAGACACGCAGCGCATAATTTATTCTTCTGTTCTTCTGCTCTCTGTTTGTTACGAAATTTTGCGAGGGGACGAGGCCAGCTATAGCGATTATTTTTATTGTGTTGGCTACGCTGGCGCCCAGAACTTCGAAGGCAAACTTGTGACCAGAACTCAGTAAATTTGAGCCCCTCCCACAACATGGCAAACGTGGAGCACATTGAGGTGATCCATTCAGCAAATTCTCCCCCCCCCCTCTCTCTCTCTCTCTCTCTCTCTCTCTCTCTCCATGGCCCGCCAGAGCCAATGCATACATCCATCCCAAAGGGAAACAGAATCTCTGGCTTGGCTAGCTATGGCAAGAGCCCCAGTGTTAACTTTTTTCGAGTTCAGGAATGCATGACATTCATTGACGTGAACACTTTTTTTTTTTTTTCCCCTCACTTCCTCTCTCTCTTTCTCTCTCCCTCGCCCCGGTTCTCTGGTGAGGACTTTTGATAAGAAGAAGAAGATGAAAAGAGGGAGAGGGGGGGGTGTCATATGGAATGATCCGCTTGAAACGTCTAGCGTATGTTCCACTGCATCTTTTGTGTGTGCGAATTAAAGGTAAAAAAATGCTCTTTGTTCCATCTATCTCACAAACTCGACAATGATTTTTTTTCTTGAGAGATGACTGTGTTCGTTGTTGTTTTTTTTTAATGACAAATCAGCTGCAATCCTGAATGAACATCAAGACTGAACTTTACCAGAGCAAACAAGAACCGCCTCCGTTTGTTTTTGTTTTAATGAATACCATCTTGACTGGATTATTGCAATTTGAGAACGGAAAGATGCATAGAGAGGTAGAGAGAGTGTGGCTTGTATTTTGACTCGTCAGACCATTTGATAGAAGCTACCTTGCGCCAACGGAGATCAGAGAGAGTACAAGAGAGAAACAGACAACCCAGGAGGATAAGTTACGTTATTTGTAAACCTTACGTTCATCCTCCTGGTAGTGGTCATCTTGGTCGGGGGGGGGGGGGGGAGGTAGAAGAGAAGGGGCTTGTCGGAATTCCTAATTAACGTCCTATTAAAATTTTCAACAAGAGACAAGGCAAGGG
>JBCAUA010096407.1:0-10369 GCA_038406235.1 Peronia verruculata
TACATACATACATACATACATACATACATACATACATACATACATACATACATACATACATACATACAAACATATATTAACCTATCCATTCATTCATTAATTTATCACACTATCGAAGGTGACATATTAACTAAAAAGTTAAATACTTACTACAGAGCAGACCATCGCAGCTGTAAGAGAGCATATTGTGGGATGGCCAAAATAACCTTGTCCGCGCATACAACCTCACCTTCTCTCTAATAAAGAAAAGAAAGAAAGCCAAATTGATTATAGCCATTCCGATACTTTCCTATTGCTCAACTACAAGGACAAAAATGGTCGACGAATATGGCAAGATAAGAAGAGGTGACTTTATTTTTCATAAATAAATACAGTAAATAAGAAAAAAATAGATAATTTTTGTACAGCGTAAACGACCTTAATCCAAAATCTATATTATAAAATTGCGAGAAAACTCATAATAGGCTTATGGACTCGAAAACTGCTTTATAGATCCATCCGAAATTTCGCACACATTGTTGCATATGGATCTATGTTTCTATGCATGTAAACCCGAAAAGGCTTATTATCTTTGATGTTATTCGAAAAAAATGCGGTAATAATTGAATAATAAACTCGCGAGGGTATTTGATCCGAATTGTACGTTCGATGGTAGGACGGGTTCAAAAACACGTTGTCTTAAAGTAACATTCAGTTTAATCAACTAAAATATCAACATCGCGGTGCGCACGCTTTACCATACAGTTTATGACTTTTAATAAGGCCTAGGGCTATACTTAAATTTTAATAATGCCCCAAGGATGCCGTGGGGTCTCCTCTAGTCTATATTATAAAATTGCAAGAAACACACGAGGCTTATACACCTGAAAACTGCTGAGCCGATCCATCTGAAATTTGGCACAAGTTTGTTGCATATGGATCTGTGTTTCTATGTATATGAACCCGAAAAAAAAATGCTTATTAATTTTCTCGTTTTTATAAAAATGCGATAACAGTTGAATAATAAACTCGCGAGGCTGCACGAGCCGAATTGTACGTTCGATAGTATAACGGGTTCAAAACGCGTTTTCTTTGAGTTAACAGAAATACCAACATGGAGGTGTGCAGACTTTGTCATACACTTTCTTGCTGTTGTTGTGTTGGGTTTAAACGACATAATGTCACGAGTCCGGCTATATTGTGTAAAAACACGGTAGGAAAAAGAGAGGACAGAAAGCGGGACAGGATGACTCTCCATTGGAGACACCCCATCGATGGCGGCCTTACACTGCCTGCAGATGGGAACAGAGAACCTACTTATAAACCCCGGGCCCCCGCATACACTTTAAGTCGCAGGGCCATATTTAGAAAACCTCCCACGAAGTTTGTTTTGATTGAGTTGGTGTTCAACGAAACATCAGCACGATTTGCTATATTGTGTCAAACACGGTAAGATACGTTTACACGTCCAGAAGAAGAGAGGAAAGGAAGCGGGACAGAGGACAGCCAGGAGCAAGCAAGGAGAGAGACAAGAGATGTCTCCCCTGGACTGTCGAGGATGGCACTCCAGGGAGACATCCCACCAATGGCGGGCTTACACCGCCTGCAGGTGTGAGCAGAGAACCTATTTATAAACGCCGGGCCACCGCGGGGGATCCTCCCACGGAGGCCGTGGGTTATCTTCTAGTCTATTATAAAATTGCAAGAAAACCCGCAATGGCCTTATGAACTCGAAAACTGCTGAATGGATCCATCCGAAATTTGGCACACAACATTTTTGGATGTGGATCTGTGTTTCCATGCACATAAACTCAAGAAAACTTGACATTTTTCTACAAATGTGTAATGATTGAACAATCTACTGGCGAGCGTGCTTGATTTGAATTGTACGTTCGATAATATGACGGAATCAAAACACGTTATCTTTAAGTACCATTCAGTTTTATCAACCAAAATATCACACCGAGGTGCGCACACTTTGCCATACACTTTAAATCACACGGCTATATTTATAAAAAAAAAAAAAAAAATACCACGGACGCCGTGGGTTTTCTTGTAGTCTCTACTATAAGCTGCAACATAACCCACAATAGGCCTAATGACTCAAAAACTGTTGAATGGATCCCTATGATGTTTTGCATACAAGATTGTTGCATATTGATCTGTGTTTCTGTTTCATTAACCTGAAAAAAAAAGCTTACTATGTTTTGACATTATTCTAACACGTTTTCTTTGAGTAATATTCAGTTTAATCAAGTAAAATATCAACATCCAGGTGCGCACACTTTGCCATACACTTTAAGGCACATGGCTTTATTTAAATAATCTCCCACGGAGGCCATGGGTTCTCTTGTACTAATAATAAATGAGATATAATAATAATAATAAAGGGCATTTATATAGCGCCTCACCCCCGTAGGTCTCGAAGCGCTTTACAGAACCAAAATGTTAAGCAGCCACACACGAAATATGCCTGAAAACAGACAGGGGCAATGACATACGTACATGTTTATAACATCTGAAGGAACTTGAGAGAGTGCATTAAATTAATTTTTGTAATAGATCATTTTCTATTCACTTATCATTTTATAAAAATACAATAGAATTGTGAGACCGGCAACTAGCAAAACAATTCAAGAAAAATAGATAACACAGAAATCTATTAACAACTTGATTGTGATGATCAATCCAAATTTTCGATCCCGCTTGGCTCTTCATCAGGGCAATAATAAAAACATATAAAATGTAAATAAGGTATTGCTGTACACGAAAGGTACAATAATGTGGATTGCATATCCAATGAATTTAAAGGTACTTCTACTTAATATGTTTGTATCACTAGACTACTTTTTCTTTACTGTAACATATCTATGTTTTGTATTTTTCAGTAAACATCGAAATGTCAAACAACCGAGGGAAGATTTTACTGAAGGTAATAATATTACTCTCATGGGGCTATTTCCTAGATTTACCGGGGAATTCAGTACAACACATTTTTAGACTTCTTTCTGTCAGGGAATGTATTAGTTCAAAGCTCTGAACACAAACATCTTCTTGTCTGTTTATGTTCAGATCAATTACGTTTGCCATTTGTTCGAAGTCAACTCAACCATCTAGTTCATCTACCAAGATCTTCTTCGGTGAAAATAACAGTGGCCATATCCGAGAGGTGAAATTTTATCTCAGATAGTTGGTATTTCTAGTTCTGATCGTCAGAAGATTTAGGACAAAATTTGTTTGTTGGCAGGAAGACCGCCAAAGTAAATTCTAAATTCCACTGAGAACATGCCTTGAACTGGACAGTACAACTCAGCGAATGTCACTCTTGCGGACCTTAAACAGAATTGGAAACCCTGGTAATGTACTGTTGATGAGATAGCCAGGCTATGGTAAAAGGGTGTAATGGCATTCATTCAGATAATCAGATACTCGCTGACAATCTATTATGCCTAGTGGGAGAGAGAGAGAGAGAAGCCAAGGAAATGACAGTACATGGTTCTCCTATAACGCATGTCACGATCACATATTTGATAAAGGTGTCTCGTGAAATGAGTTTAGTTTTCTCTTCAGCGGCGTCGTCTCTGTAACAAATTGGGAAAGGTCTGTATTGGAATGAATATAATAAAGATTTCATGAGGTATTCTTCAGGCGAAGCTTTTACTGTTAGAGAATGAATATGTCCGAAAACTCTAGATCTGTTTCATTCCTGCTTGTGATTTTACCCGCCCATTGAGGTTTGTAAGGTCTGTATTCTGCATTGGGCCCTAATGGCAGGTTCCAGACCGAGGACTGTGTTTTCAAGGATGTTTCATAACTGAATCTAGCAATGTTTAAGGAGAATGACAAATTTTGTAGTATTTGCAGATGGGAAACAGTGTAGCTGTCTTGATCTGATTTTCTATCTCCTTTCTTTTCTTCTGCGTTGTTTCCTTTGCTCAATTGCAGCCTAAGCGGTGTTTAAAATGCTGATCATATTGAAACTACTCTTTATCCAACATCATAACTTATCTATGGTTTCTTTTATCCACCATCCTGACATGATTAAAACCCCTTGGTCTCCACACATATTTAGAAACATCTAAACACTTCAAAAATATCATACGATAATCTGATTTTACGACTTGCTGCATTTTTACATCCTTTGAGATTTTTAGCAACCACCGACTGATCCTTACATACTTCATAATCATTAGCATTGGGATTTCCATTTAAATACTGGATAAACTTGAGGCTGTTTGGGGGACAGTGTAGCTGTGATCCTGGTGACGTGCCCTTAATTCAAACTCAGTCTGTCAGTCAATCTCTCCACCTCTGGCATCCTACATCACGCCGCTACACTGTTTCTGCTGGCCACGACATCCCGGCAGGCAGGTTAAAGCTTTTACTTGTTTGTAAACATCTCCATCACGCCGGCCATGTTTGTATGTTTGGATAACCGGGTGGGAGTTTGACAAGTTGTGAGGAAGATCAACTCCCAGGAAAGGTGAAACAACGGTCTCAACAGAGAGTTTAACCCTCTCACAGTCGGCATTCCAGAGTGCTCATTCTCTTGTTTTCTGAGCTTAAACACTGACCTTCGTCTTTAAAATTAAGCAGTCACATTGCTACTATCATAAATTTCTGGAATTTCCCACTGAGGACTAGTTACAGTTGTAGATATAAGACTATGAAATAATATCGCTCAAAATTTTATAATCACTCGTTATGGCATTGAGTAAGTTACATTTTGCTCAGGTCAAGAAATATCGTCAATTTGTAAAGCGTATTTAGAAACGTCATAAAATCACGGGAGTTCTTTCCATCCACCATTGATAGCTAGAAATGTTGATGGTTTTTTTTTATTATTTACTTCTTCCGTAAATATCTGCAGATTGTAAAAAACTATTTCCAGGAAGAATGGCATGCTACACGGAAAACCTATGCAGTCCACCATCGCTTTAACTACAAAATTTTCGATTGAAACCTTATGTCAATCAAGGCTGGGTTTCAACAATATAAAGTGACATTGGCAGTAAAGATATAACTCATGCCAAGGGTCCGTAGTCGTTTGCTCATGAGATGTATTTAGAACTGTTTAGCCTTTATTTTTAAGATTGATTCTGTTTGTATCATATTATGCTACACTGCCTGTAAAGAGTTAAAGGTCTGTACGCCACGTATGATCGTTGAAAGCTCAAGACTCCTGATCAGATAGCTTTGTTGTGACCACAACGGTCAAGCTACATGTGTTTAGATAACAGAGTAATGGACGAGGTGCCAGAGTGATCTCTGACATAGAAAATAATAATTGGTTCGTTTACTGTTGTCTGAAAGCTTTCAAACCCATTTAGTGGACCTGTCGACCTAGAACAATCCCTCTCTCACTCTCTCACCTCACTTTTCTCTCGGCCAATGCCGTTGTTGTAGAGACGCCTTTGAAAATGAGACCACCAACTTATTCCAAGCTTCTCTGCCTTCTACTGGTTTTTGAGAAGTCAGCAAATCTCATTCCTGTCCATTCTAGGGTGTTGTCTTCCTATCTTTTCCTATGTCTCCTTCATCTAGGGCTGCCTATGACAATGCCAGAGTTAACATTACCAGATTATGTGTGGAGTTGTCTGAGCACCTGTCTAGGGCGAGAACTTTCAGTTTTAAGTCAAAGACATTTTATTTAGTTGCGATCAAAGATAATCAGACCATCTCACATCAGAATCTGATAAATCTCAAGAAAACGTGGCTACACTTTCATCTTAGACCTACCTAGACACTTCCCCCAGCATGACTTGTGTTAAATATCGCTCACATTAATCTCTTTATATGGAGGGGGATGGAGAATTCCAGAAAGAAATTATAGGATAATGTTAATATCTGCCATGCATTTTCTAGTTTGGATTCACATGTCCTGATTTTACAACAGGAATTTTTGATATGTTAGTATTAACTGTTATGTTTGAAGAAAAAAAAGTTATACTCAAAATATTCCACTAATTTTGATCTTCACCATCTCGCAGGTTTCTCTACAACGTTACTAATGATACATCTGTCAGATCAGTTTTGTCCAATCGTGTTGGGAAAGTGAAGATGGCAGATTTGTTTGTTGATACACCCGAGGTCTGTGACCACTGCTTAATTGGAAATTCCGAGAATCTGGCATGTTTACTGATTTTTTCGTCTGTGAAATCAGTAACTTACCTAGTGCTAAGAGCCATATTACCGGTACAAAGTGAACTTTGAGTCCAAATTCTTAGATCAAATCAGATTCAAAACCCCCTGCCAATAAGGCAGGGTTATCTGATACTGTTATCGTAGCATTTAATGCATGTTTCTTGCGTTGGTCATCAAGACAGGCCAAGAGAGGGTACGTGTAGGTCTTTGCGATAAAATGCTCACAACAATAGTTATAGTGTTCGTACTGGTTATTTTTCTGAAAAAAAAATAAGAAGAAAACAAAAAACTCAAGAGATAATAAAACAAATGTTTACCGTTTGGCTCTGATCTAAATAAAGAAGCCTTTTCTGGCTGCTTCCTCAAAGAACAGAAAATAGTGATGAACCAGATATAAAAAAAAAAGAGTGCGCTAAGAGAAAAGGAGTTTGAGTGTATGAGGAGAGTTGTAAATATTTAACACAGCAAATGGCCTGCATGCCGAGGTGAGCAGCTGAAATGGTATAAACATATAAGACCCCTGTTTATTTCACGTCCTGTGCGGGGTCTTGAGGAAATAATGCACTGGTCATCTGCTGGACTTTACCTACCTGCTCCCAGCGGCTAATCTGTTTTACAGCTTATTGTACTTTGGCCATTCTCCAACTTGCTTATATTCCATTGTCGACCCCATTCTGTGCATATACAAGGTCATGTTACTAAAGCCACTAGATCTTTTCGTGAATCACTGATCAGAAGAACCCAGAAAGATATTGTGCAGATATCAGTGCTCGGCAAGCATTGCTTACGTTTGCTAAATCTACCCCCCCCCCCCCCCAAAAAAAAAATATGTTTATTTCATCAGAAACTCAGCTAAAAACATTACAATTTCATGCTAAGAAATAATTTGGTTATGAAGACAACGGAAGCGGTCAGTAAAATTCAATGATGCATTAATGATAAATTCAAGGGAAACCTTTATCTTTGCATCCTCATAAAATCCGCTAACAACTGAAGGGAGTAATCCCGTTTGAGCAAAGTAAGTTATAAGTTCAAAGGTACACGATAATCGTAAAACAATAATGTCCAGTATGTGAGGAATCACATTGAGGAATCATTGAGGGAAATGGCTTAGGCAAAGTGTGAAGCGAACATCATTCTGACATTGATATCACTCAGAAACAGCAGTCATTTCATGCTGTCTGAGAGACTTTCAGGAAATATGAAAATGATCATGAGAAAGTATGCAAGTGATCATTGTGTCGGACTAAAGCTGTGGGCACCCATCGGCCAGCGTGTTTTCCAGCTCATTGGATCTCGGTTGGCTCCTGTCCAGTGTGCATTCCGTTGTTGAGTGGTGGGTCCAGCATATAAGGTCAGCCATGCTGTTGGTACCAGGATGCGATAGATGTCCTGGAAAACAGTTTGGTGGCCACTGAGTGAATGTTTGGGAGTACAGAAGCCACAGTTGTGGGCACATGCCAGAGAAAGAAAAAACTTAGACCTGGACAAGCAAAGTAAAACAAAACTGAACAAAACAGAGCGAAATAAAACAAAAGATAAGAGCAGACTGACAATTCCCTGCAGCTTTCATGTCTCAGCAAGTTTGGCAATAAAACACTGTGCTCTGAGGTTTGAGCTTACCCTCCCCCTCCCTTTTTTCCACGCCTACCCCTGGTCCAAGGATATTAAAGCCGGAAATAGATGTACTTACCAAGAATGACAAAAGGCACAATGATTGAACAGCCTGACCCGGAATAAAATATATTCTCTGTTTATAATGAAATACAGACCTCATGTTCACGCCCACTGTCCAGATAGTTCTGAGGAACAAACAAAGATGGCCCTTATCTTTTCTTACAATTTTACTTTTTGCAATATTTACTATTTATGATTGCGGAAAAGGCATCGGGAGTAAAGCTTGAGAGGGATTTTCGGAGCCAGAGTCCCTGAGGTGATGGCCTAGCGGTATTCAGAATTATTCCGGAAATTCTGCGATATCTTCTGATGCCTAAGTGTATCGGCCTCCGTCGTTTCTTTGGGTCCACCACTAAATTGTGGAGAGGGAGGATCCAGCTACATGGGGCACAGTTGGTTCTCAGTGTTTCATCCTGTCTTGACTTGAGGCCTGGAGATTTATATTCATAACTTCCTCTAAATTAGTTATTGTAAGACTGTAAGGAAAACAATCCTCAAAACACATAGCTTTTTCTTTGGTTCTTAAGTGTTGTCGCGTTTTTATTAACATGCAATGCCTTTTGGGGTACTCTGAAATCTTACTACTTTGGGCTCTGCATTGGGATACAAAGAGACATGGACAAAAGGACAGACAGAGGATGGACAGACTGACAGACAGACAAATAGGCAGACAGACAGACAGATAGACAAAAAGCGCACATAGAGACAGACAGACGGATAGATGGACAGACACATAGACAGACCCATGGGCCGGGGATATGCGACAGACAGACAAACAGAAAGACTAGAAAAAAAGAGAAGAGAAATGGCAGAAAAAGAGGGATATATGAAAAAAAAAGAGAGACGGACAGAAACAAAGAGAAGGGACAGAGGAAAAATAAGAGGGAATGAGACACATAATGGCATTTTTAATGACAAAAGCCAGTTTAATGCCTAAATTACAATGTGGAGCGGCCATCGATCATGAAGATTGGGGCTTAAGGAAAGAAGCTTTTTTTAGGAAAAAGATACTGGAGTTGAGACAGGCAATTTATAGGAAAAATAAAAATTATAGTTTTAGAGTAAACAAAAAAAAATCGTTAAGGCTGTATATATTATATTATTATTTTCAACAATTATCCTAATTAAATATCGTCATCTGCATTGAGAGCATTACACGTTTCATCATTATTCCATTATCTTCATCATCATCATGATTTACATTTGAAGATAAAGGGGAACAACCACATGAATTATATCCCGACTCTTAACTCAGAGAAAACTACAATTTTTGTTTTCACAGACGTACGTTTTTTTGGAGTTACAGATCTAGATTCGAATCATTGCTGCGGACAACAGTGACCAAGCTCATGAAACTTTGAAAATACTAGAAACTTGACAAACAATGACTAAGCTCATGAAACTTTGCAAATACTAGAAACTGGACAAACAATGACTAAGCCCATGAAACTTTGCAAACATTAGAAACTGGACAAACAATGACTAAGCTCATGAAACTTTGCAAATACTAGAAACTTGACAAACAATGACTAAGCTCATGAAACGTTGCAAATACTAGAAACTGGGCAAACAATGACTAAGCTCATGAAACGTTGCAAATACTAGAAACTGGACAAACAATGAATAGGCTCATGAAACTTTGCAAATGCTAGAAACTGGACATCAGTTTGCTCTTAACCCTTAGTCTGCACGTGTAGCTTGAGCATCTAAACAAAGACTGTCAAGCGACAGCCATCTCAAAAAGTCAATATAAATAAGAATTTAATTAAAGAGTAAGTAATGAAATTACTGGCCTTGAAAAAAATATTCAGACATTATTCAGACAATCATCATCGTCATCTTTCAGGACAATTATCATCATCATCATCACTCTGATTGTTTATTTTGTTGTTGTTATCATTTTTATATTGATTGATTGTTGTTGATGTTATTGTTGTTGTTGTTGCTGCTGCTGTTGTTGTCAGGAATATTGCTGTTTTTATTAATGTTGTCGTTGCTTCTGCTGTTGTTATGTTGTTGTTCTTGTTGCTGTTGTTCTGCTGCTGCAATTGTTGTTGTTGTTGTCTGAATTGTTGTTGCTGTTTGCTGTTATTGTTGACTTTGCTATCGCTGTTGTTTTTCGCACTCCTTTGTGTCCCTCATCCCCCTCCCCCTCGCCCACCCGCCACCCCCCAATTCTCGCCTCAGCCCCCCACCCCCTCCCCCCTTGCTAAACTTCTTCGACAAAGAGGAATCCACATAGAATAATGCACAGTAGTCTAACCTCTAAGTTAACGGCCCTGGACTTGCTATGTGATTGTGATAACGGAATGACGTCAGCGAAGGCGAGCGGTCGGTCAAGCAGAGATAGCCAACGGTCAGCCTTATTGGCCTGACGTTTATCCAAGCCAGCGGCCACACTTCCCGCCCAGATGGATTCCATAAGGCTAACCAAGGGTAGCCAATCAGTCCATCCACTTCTATATTTTTTCCCCTTACCTTTCCCCTTCCCATTCAGTCTATCTATCTATCTATCTATCTATCTATCTATCTATCTATCTATCTATCTATCTATCTATCTATCTATCTA
>JBCAUA010096418.1:0-10368 GCA_038406235.1 Peronia verruculata
TATCTATCTATCTATCTATCTATCTATCCATCTATCTATCTATCTATCTATCTATCTATCTATCTATCTGTCTGTCTCCCTGGCTGCCTGCTTGCCTGTCTGCTTGCTTGTCCATCTGTCCTGTCTGTTTGAATTCTATCTATCTTTCTATCTGCCTCTATATGTGTGTTATTGTTGGTCCTCGCTCTAGAAAGACCCAAAAATAGTAACCACGACACTGGCAACGGCCCAAGCGTAACGCGTAATATATCCACGAGAATTTCCCAACAGGTCCATTATATGGACATGTACTTGTCTCTACAAATAGTGGGAAAGTCAAGCAAAGGTCGACCACGCCCAGAAAAGTCCTCAACAACATAGACACCTTAAAGTCAGCTTATTCTTCAGACACTAACTCGTGAAATATGTATAGGTACAGAGGACTCGTACGGTAGACTATTCCTCTTTTTTTTTTTTCCAATGTCAAGACAGAATTTACCGGTCGGGTCAGACTAGCTATTAATCTTTTCATTGTTATTGTAATAATGATAATAATAATAATAATACCCTATTTACATTTTTATATGTTTACTTTGTTGCCCTGAAGAAGGACCAAATTGGTCTGAAAATTTGGCTTAGCTTCAATTCAACATCAAGAAGAAGTTATTTATAGGTGCTATTTGCTTTTTTTCAATGGTTTTTTTTTTCAAAATTGTTTAGTTAGTTGCCGGTTGGACAGTCTTTTTCTATTTTATAAAATAATAATAATAACAATAAAAATATCATCATCGGTATTATGAGGAATAATAATAGTATCGTTTTACTGTTAGATTTCAAATACTTGCTTCATCTTTAAAGGCTTACCTAATTATGATGGACAAATGAGAAATGCTTGTTCATGCCAATGTGTAGATCTGTCAGGTGCGTTTTGGGTAACTGGGAAAACAAATGGTTCGTTGTGTACTGCGAGAGTAGAAAGTGTCCTATGGTAATAACAGGAGTCACAGAGAGTATTAGAGATAATGAAGATGTGCCAGAAATTAAGATGGTGTGAGTATTAAACACCATCCAGTAATATCACAACACCTTTATGATTTTTTATGCAGGATTTATTATTATTATTATTAGTTTGTTTGTTGTTGTTGTTGTTGTTGTTATTGTTGTTTTCCTTTCTTTTCAGAAGTAAAGATTGGAGTATGTAAGACAGGATTTTTATTATTATTTTAAACAGGATTTTTTTTTTTTTTTTTAACAAAGAACTGTCGAGATAACCTCCATCAGGAGGTCGAAAGACGTATATAGAACGTAACGTAAAGTAATATCACTAGAATTGTACTATAAGAAACAAGAGTAAAAGCGAAAGAAAAAAATGTAGACGGAGGGAAGAATAAACCGACATCTAGGAGCGGACAAGGACAATGTTCGCAGAGATTCAAGTCCTGGCTCACAACCGCAAATGGACGGAAGGAGCTGGTGCATAACTCATCAAGAGCTGGCCCAGTAACTTCAGTGATCTCTCACGGCGATGGAAGGATTCGGTAAAAGAAGAAAAAGGCTTTGAATTCAGGATTTAACCCGATAACACCCTGAGTTTCAAAGATCTAAAGGCATATTTTTTTTTAAACAGATTTTTTTTTAAAAATCTGAAATAAAATTATAACATCTTCCATTCAATAGGTGATGGTAACAAATCTGTTATGGAGCATGCAATGACTTGCAGCAGTGGGTCTCTGGTTTTGAAAGAGAGGCAAAGACTTGGTGTTTGTAGGACTGATGGTTCTTATCCTTGGAAAATCATGACTGATCAATATGTTGTTACAGTGACATTTCATAAGTTGTCACTTTATACCAACATTAGTAGAGCCTACTATTAATATCATCACTGGTCCCTGCCACCCTTTCATAATTCATAGATCATGATTTTAAAAAAAAGATATTCTTTACACAAACCGATCTTGAGATAGCTTTACCTTTTTGATATCAAATGTGGATAAATATTGTATAAAAAAACAATTTTATACTCTCGTTTTGAAACATCTGAAAAAAATAAACAAACAGGCAAACAAAACAAAACAAAACAAACAAAATATGAAAAAAAATGTTCAGGACAAGAACAACACACAAGTATATATATATGAAGACTCCAATGGAAAAACCAGATAAGTCACATTTTCTACAAAGGGAGAAAAACAGAATCAGTTTAGAAGTCTATAATTTTTCACTGAAAACCCCTTTTATAAACTCTCTTTTTAGCGGAACGTACCTGGATTTTCTGAATTATCGTTCTGGTTAGCAAATCTTAGCAGCGTGCTTTGTAACGTCGGTGCAATAACTCATTTTTCACAAAAATGTGATTTATCTGGTTTTTCCACTGGAGTCTTCTTATATATATATCACGTTTTTTTTTTTGTCATTCAACATGCTTCAAATAAAAAGAACTTAAGTATTTTTCTCTTCAAATCAATAGCTGATAACTTTGTATATGCTCAATAAAGGGACTTCATAACTGTATAAAAAAAATTTTAAAAAAGCAATAACTGATTCATTTCCATGTACCCATATCCATGCCAAATAGACCCATTACACAAAAATAGTGCACCAGCTATAATTCTTTTTTAGTACCCCAGCAATAGCGAGTACTTGTAAAGTAATATAATGCCCATCAACATGGCTGTCGTCTCCGTTTCTCACATGCTCAACATCCGCAGTCCCAATATGATACGAGCGACACCAACCATTTGACACTAAACAGCTGGACGTGACAGTAAATTAAATGGTGTGACAAGGGATAAAGGAATGGTTTGAGAAGGATGAATAGCAGAGAGCTCGTGAGTGCTGTTAGCATTGATCAACAGTAACTTTTCAGCCATAATAATGGACATGAATTTCGTTTTACTCACAGATGCAGAACTACATTGCAAAGAAGCAACAAAAAACTTTTATCTTTTTATTATTATTATTTGAAACATTAATGGCAGATTTGTTGGACAGAAATTAATATTACGACAGGAAGACAACATTTACCTTACACCACAAACCGCTCAGAATTTATACTGTACACCTTTCATGCAAAATAATAATAATGATAATAGCAATAATAATAATAAAACAAGAACAAAAATTCCATCGTCTACTAAATTTTATCAAAAGCCTTTGTGTCTGGCAAAATGAAGTAATTTGTCTGGTGAAGGCCAACTCTCTTTGTACAAGCGATCCTACCATGCAGTTGCTGAAATCGCCATTGCTTTTAGATAATACTATCATTATGCTTTAGAGACTGTCAAGGAATTATCATCTTTGGAAACCTTTGCAATATACCAAATATTCGTAACAAAATTGGTTCCACACTAGCAATCCTTCTGAGTGTGGAGTGTTTGGCTGCCACTTGCCCTCTGTCACTGGTTAATAGTCAATACCCAGCGATCAAACTTATCTGCAAATCAGATTATCCGCCGTAAAATGGTTTAATACTATTCCCAGTTCGCCACCCTCTCACCCCCCCCCCTTCTCTCTCTCTCTCTCTCTCTCTCTCTCTCTCTCTTTCTCTCTCTCTCTGTCATGCTACTCATCTCTGTCTGCTTCTTTCTTTTCCATTCCATCCATCCTCCTCTTACACCTGTCTCGTTTTCTTTTTCCATTCATATCAGTTTTATCCCTGCCTCCAAATCTTTTTTTTTTTCCCCCTTCTCCAACCCTCCTTACTGGTTGTCATGCATATAGAGAGCGACTCAAAGTGCCCATGGCCACAATACTGTCATTAGCATAATCTTCCAAAACTGCAAAATCCTAACACTGGTATAATGCATTAAGCTTATATGAAACTTATATCTAACTGCTCAGTCTATATATTCCATTCTTCTCTTCTTCATTCATGCATTCATTATCCTCATAATAGGAGATCGTTGTGCTCAGTCCCATTACTTCCCTTCACCAAACAAAAAAAGGGATTGAACAAACATTGTAAAGAGGAAAACAATCACTTTTTTTTTAATGTATATATGATGTAATGAGAATGTTTTCTTCTTATTGTTACAATTTTATCAATTTTTCTGGCGATCAGTCTTTCGAATGGCAAGCAGTAAAAGGTTTACTTTACACCCACATGTGAGTTATGAGGACAGCTTCTCTCCTTTATCACGAAGTCACAAACCATCCTGAGCTTCTTTGCGCTGCAAGACGAGCCTCTGTTCCAGAATTATAACTGAAACTCATCAACATAATCCTACTTTAAGAGATATTGTGAGATTCCCACAAGCCACAGGGCAAACTGCATGCTTACACATATCCATCGCTTAAAGTTTTTTTCCACTGAGTACTATGATCACACTCATTATGTACATCGTCTGATAAACCTCTATATACCTCCTAAGGGAGTTCTACTGTTTTAAGTGGAATATACATATATAGCCATGATCGTGCTCTAAAAACTGAATTATGTCCGCTGTAAGTTCAAAGAGAGACTGCCAGAGTTCCATCCCTCCATATCTTTCTTTCAATCTCTCCCATTCCCCTTTCTCTACTCCCTCCCCTCCCCTCCCCTCCCCTCCTTTCCGTGTCCACCCCTTAATCGAATCACGCTGCATGACAGCTTTTCCCTCCATTCAGCCATCTATCATTTCCTCCTCTCTCCTTCCTTTTCCCACTCCCTCCCCCCCCCCCTTCCGCCCCCGGCTCGGAGCCACGCCTTATGGACAGATTTGAGACAGACTATGTCAGAACCAATGCTGAGCACAATCCATTTCCTCAGGAGTCCGGCATGTAATGGTCAGTTTGAAGTGCTGGACAGGACAGGACAGTACTGTCCTCGGGGTGACTCACCGGCCAACTGATCCTAGTGTGCCAGGACAAATCACCGTCTTGGATCACAGTTTTATGGGGAGTGTTTTTGACCGGCCCTTTTACTGTCCTTAGCTTTGCCAGACACAAGTGGTTAACTAGCAGTACCGGTATAAGGAAGAAAATGTACCACTTTCTCCCGTCGTTTGAAATATTTATTTTTGAAAATGTCGATAAAGGTGTTGTGGAAAAAAAAAAAATGCGGCCACCTCGAATGTTTCGGAGACTTTTCATGAAATACGTCACATAAAGCAAAGAGCGCAAAAGAGTTTTACGCTGCGCTTGTTCATCACGGTTTGTGTTTAAAAAAAAAAGAAAAAAAAAATCCCAGTCATCTTCTTTACCCATTCAAACATCACTTAGCTTATTAGTAAAAGACAACCAATAGATCTAGATTTGTTCCTACTATGCGAACGGCTGCAAATCCCGTCTAATTTTAGTAGGAGGGTACAAACACTCCAATCTGTTCACTGGCACTGATACACAAAAACTTTGAGTGTCCTTGAGTGTTCTATTTTTAGCAGAGGGATACAAACACTCTGGCTGGGATTTCCAGGTTTTTGCCTAGTCGAATATGAACCATTTACATTGCTTCGAACTGCATGTTGCCATCTATTAAGTTAAAAGAGAGATTGTTGGTTTTATTTTCGATCTTCTTGGAGCCGAAATTTTCACGGACATCGTCTTTTGTCAGTGGACGTTAAATTTTTGTCTGTTTTTGATGGAGGAGCATTTAATCCGCATGGGGGCTTCCAATTTGTCAGTGGCTTCAGGAGATGAGATTGAAATCTGAGAGATAATAACGTGGGCAAACCCGATGGAAACAAAGAGGGCAATCAGAATTTCAACATCAGGATTTGCGGTTTCAAGTCACAGAAGCAGATTATTTTTATTCATTATCATTCATATTAATGATAATTATCACAAAGCGTGTTTAATATAGCGTCTCGAAGGGTTTAAACGTATGAATGAATTTACAGAAGCAATGTATTTTTACCCTCACACTGAGTGAGAACGCGTCAGTGCAAACAGGCGCACTTGTTTATCAACCGTAATCATACCATGGTATGCAAAACTTGGTCATAGGCTGTGATAGACGGAGGCGACGCACTGTGGTTGTGGTCGTATTGATGTACTGTCAACCAAACCCCAAACAAACAAGCAAAACTAGTTATCATCATGAATGCACACAAACTCACTCACACACACACACACACACACACACACACACTTACACACACACACACTACAACCTGATTCATGTTTGTTTGTTTGTTTGTGTTGGGGTTCAACGGCAAATCAGCATTATTACAGCTATACTGTGCCTAGCACAGTGGGTATATTAACTATGCGTGAAACAGGTTGAAGAAAATATATATAAAGTATGATACTTTATGGACGATGAGTCTAAGAGTTATAAAAGGAAAATTAAAGTGTTTATAAATTTGGATAATTAAAGATTGTACCACGAAACTAACAAAAGACGGATAAAATTAAAATCAGCCAGACATGAGATTGAGCTTTGGACATGATTGACATATACGTGTTTTACAGAAGAACTGTCACTACGACAAGTGCTGCTTGAGAAAATATTTCTTTGAGTTGACATCCGAGGGCTGCGGTAGGATTCAATATCAAAATAAAATGGACTTTATTTTTTTTTTTATTTTTTTTTTTAAAGGAAGGCAAATCGTGGAAATAAATTTAAGCAAAAAACAAAAAACAAAAAAACAGGGATATGTTAAAAACTGTAAGTAAAATTATCCATGATATATTTAAGGTGTGAACTTTTATTCAGGAATGATGACTAATTAAAACGCCCTAATAATGGGCCAAACCAAACCTCCCGGTATTAAGTTTGGCACTAAACATAAAAGTAAATGTAAACAAAGAGTGGAAAGGTTAACATGAAGTATTGTGGTATAAATGTTGCACTTAGTATGTTTCATAACTCTAACAGTGAGTGTAGAACCTGTTTTGAAATTGAAGACTATAAATCTGTAGTCTAGTACAGTTTTTCTAGTGGGAGTAGCATTTGTTGTTATGGTTCCTGTTGTTGTTGTAGCCGTTGTTGTGGTTGTGATGATGATAAGCTGTTGTTGTTGCAGTCCTGTTGTAGTCTTGTTGTTATTGTTGTTTGTAATGATGGTGAGTTACTGTTGTGATTACTGTTGTGGTGAGTTACTGTTGTAATGATGGTGACTTAGTAGTTGTTCGGGTTGCTGTTATAGTGTTGTTATTGTGAGTGACGGCGATGAGGTGCTGTTATCATGAGATTAATGATGAGCTAAGCGACCAGAAAGTTTGGTGCATCCCTTGTCCGGAGGTTGGAGAAGGAGACAGATGGGCGGGCCGGCTTGCGGGCAAACAGATGGACGGGAGAGAAAGAAAGAACGAGAAAGAGTGAATTGAAGTGACCGAAGGGAGAATCATGAGGGAAATTGTCGGTTTGTTGGCTGGGACAGATTGAGTGGTTCAGGTTTTCCCACATCGAGATATCTGGACAGTTCTAATACTATAAATGCTGCAGTGCATTGACAACGATGCCGTTAGAGCTCGTCGTGGCCCAGGGATTAGGCGCTAGGCTGCGCCCGAAATTCGAATCCAACCACATGATGAGAAAGTTAAGAAGATCAGAACCTGCATATTTTTCTTTAGCGACTTAACAATCCCATGGCTGCTTTGGCGGGGGGGGGGGGGGGGACCAAAATTCCAGTCCTTTCCCTTCAACCCCACCTCCCCACCACACCTCTAGTCCGTTCCATTAAATACCAATATATTTCGGAGGACGCGAGTGTGCGCATTGTGGTGTATATTAAAGAGCCCTTTCTTGTTAAAAATCGGATAAAGAATGGGCCTTTTGCGTTGTCGAGTGTAAAATTTCACAGTTCCAAATGTTTATTCCCAAAAATTCTTCTGTCTACCTTTGTGACATCAAGTTATACTCCTATAATAAATGATAGTTTCTTATAACAGAAAATAACATGTCTGATTTTTTTTTTTTTTTTAAGCCATTTCATCACTCAGTCAGCAGAAGTGTCTTGAAAAGGCGGGTCAAAGACACCAGAACAAAGTGTAGACAAAGTAGACAATGGCTGAGCGATATCAGAAGATGACTGGAAGATATCAAGAAGTGCGCACTTATAGCTCTAAAGGACTACAATGTAGAAAGTCATTTTCTCGTCGAAAGACTGTTTTTGAGAGACGGAGTCGTAAATGGTAACAGAGGAAGAACAGCGCATCTAGTAATGAGAATAAAATAATCTCAAACATCTCACTTTCTCACACCGAGTTATGTTCAGGTTTTAGATGCACTGGATTTTCATAGGTCAAAATTAATTGATATCGACGCAATAGTGTTACTTAAAACCCAGAGATTGTACTGAAAACAGAAAAGTAGTAATGTTCGCTTCTATTCAGAAAACTATCCCTAAGATGTGTAATGTAATTCACCAACAGGGAACAGAGAGCATTTTAATAGTTAAGAAAGCACTCTCTCAAAAGCTGTCCAAAACTAACTGTGACAGTAACTGAAAAAAAAGAGAATACTCATTAGCTACAACGAAGGAATTATAACAACTGCAATAATTGTCAAAGGAAACGAGTTCTGCATTGAAAGATTTAAAAATGTCGGGTTTAACGAACTAAAGATAATTTAGCTTAATTATCTGCTGGAATAACTTGCAAAAGAGAAGGATTATAATAATGTTAGCGTATTAATTGTTTTAATCCCAGACACGACAAAGAAAATTGGATGATAAAGGATTTAGAAAACAAAGTTAAGGTAGTATCTATAGCTTAAGGCAAATTATTTCTGTAGCTGAGGACAATAATTATATAAATAACTACGTCAGCAATAAAATGCTAAAAATAGAGAGCCAGTCTATCCTATTTTCACAGCACAGAAAACAACATGAAGACGTTCCACAGCCTAAACAGGGATGTCATCAGCCACCCCACCGAGTGCACCATGATGAACATAGTGATACCAGTCGATTTGACTCGTGCAAGAAGTTGGGTAATACCAAGGAGCTTATACTGGAGAGCGGACTCATGACGTCGCCTTAACGAAACACCCTGTGTCTTGCGTGCCAACACTGGACGCCATGGCCATGCAGGCATTGTTATTTTGCTATGCTTGGCGTCCTTTACGACGCATGGAGTTAGTTACTATTCTGATCTAGTGAATCTTTTCTTGTAAACAAACGAATTCATTTTTTTTTTTTTTTAAATCGAGAGCTAGAGCAAGGACAGAATACAACAGACTTGCAATCATGAGATAATGATAGGGTGCATTTCGTTCATTCGTGAAATCATGAACATGCGCACGGCGTTAACTAGGTGTCTTTCCCTCATGACGGCTCCACCCTCAACATGGTCGAGGCCATCAGTCGCTCTCCAGTTTTAATAGTATAAGCTCCTTGGGTGATACTAAGCAATGGGCAGACGAGTTAAGAGGACAGGAAAGAAAAAGATGAGAAGAAGAGAAAAGATGTAGAAAAAAGGAGAAAGAAGATGATGAATAAGAGAAGACTATAAAGAACTTGAACAAAAAGAAGAAGAAGGAAAGAAAGAAGAGAGAAAGAAGAAAAAGGGAAGAAGAAAAGACTGAGAAAAAGGGAAGTAGAACAGTATTACGCAGTCAGCATTATACGGCTCTCTAGCTTTCCGCTCGTTCCAAGCTCGACTGTGGGAGCATCACTGTCCAGATAGAACGCTCAGTTTTTTAGTGTGCCCTACATTTCTCTGTCTCTCTTTGTATGCACTTGTGTATGTGTGTGTATGTGTGTGTGTGTGTGTGTGTGTGTGTCTATAGGAGTGAGTGTCTTTTTGTCTCTCTCTTTATTTGTCCTTGTACATTTGCATCTCGTTACCTCCCTCTCTCTCTCTCTCTCTCTCTCTTTCTCTCTCTCTCTCTCTCCCCTTATCTTTCTATCTATCTTCCCTTTCCTGCCCTTTACACTCTCTTCCTTTCTGACCTCTTACTCTGGTTCTTTTATGTCACATTGTATATCTTTCTCTCATTCAACCCCTCCCCCCTCTCTCTCTCTCTCATTTCTTCCACAATTTCTTCCGGCTCGTGCCTTCCGCCCATTCTTTATCCATGAATTCTCTTTCTCAGTTCGCCTCTTTTTTTTAATCGTTTTTTTTTTTTTAACCGGTTCAAGAAGAAGCCTTCTCATTAAAATTCCCTTTCAACGACCACTGTGCAATTCTGTTAACGTTTCCCCCCCCCCCCCCCTCACCAAAAAAAAAAAAAAGACAACAAGCGTAAAAAGAATTCCCTCGGTGGCCTATGGAACGGCCCCTTTCGCTTAATGATGCGTGTGCGTATCTGTCTGTCTGGCTGCGTTGCATAATAGACATGTGAAGTTCGCTCTGACCCGGTTAAAAGCAACTCGTGTAAACAGGTAAAGAGCGTGCCTATTAGTCCAGAACAGATCAATATCTGTGAATGTAATATTGTGACATTAATCGACAATCGTCATTAGCGGATACAGCACTTATTAAGAAGAATGTTCGGATTGTCCCCCCCCCCCCCAAAAAAAAGCA
>JBCAUA010096429.1:0-10368 GCA_038406235.1 Peronia verruculata
AGGAGGGAGGGAGGAAGAGTTCAAGCCAGTTAGACAGTGCATATGTATGTGTATGAATATCGCCTATCTTTGTACAGTGCCTAGAGCCTTTTCAGGGATTGGGCGCTATATAAATGATCTTATTATTATTATTATTATTATATTATTATCATATGGAAATACCTGTAGTTTACTATCTCTTTGTCGAAAATTACAGTCGAGTCTGCTTAAATCGAATTTGCCGGGCCTAATTGCATGAGTTCGATTTATGAGAGTTCGTTTTCCAGGTTTTTGACAAGGGAAACAACTCTCAAATGACCTATGGGGCAAAAAAAAAACAAATGAGGAGGTGGCCACTTTCTCCACATGTTCCCGATTTTGTAATATCGTCGAATCTATTAGGGAGAATGCCATACTTTTCAGCTATGGCCTTCTTGGACCTCTAGCATTTTCATTTTCGACTCAATAGAAAGAGCCATCTTCTTTCTCTTCAATGGATGTTAGAAAATCTAGTCCATAAAATAAAGCTAGTCAAACGTGGGCGAAAGAGCGAGCACAAGACTGACTAGAGCTGTACCGCTACACGGTGATTGTAACACAGGTGCTATGCGCGATGCCTCCTAGGGTTGTCTACACACGAAGTATCGTAATAGTACCATACATGCACCTGTTTGACCGTGTCATTACAACTTCCCTCTCCCCTCCCTCCCCTCTGAACACAGGCATAGGCCTACCTGAAGCCACGGCGTGGGTTATGGTATAAGTTTCGCTTTTAAACCTCCCACTGGGAAGTTATCTCAGGACCAGGATAATTTCCCCGCAGGAGGTTGAAAAGCGAAACTTATATCGTAGCCCGACATAACTTCTCTGTAGGAGGTTGAAAAGCTAAACTACCGTAATCCACGTCGTGGCCTCAAGTGAGCCTATGCATATGTGTTCGCAGGGGGTGGGGGGAGAAGAGAGGCAATGTAAGACTAAGAGGAGCAGCCATGCCCGATCGATAATCAAGCATCCTCGCAGAGCCTTATACTGTTATAGTACAGGTAGACATGATCAAACACGTGCGTGCACAGTACTATTACTAGTAACTATATATTTATGCAAATTAATTGCCTGATCCTTCTTGCCCCATCTGCGACACTGTCTCCTTTGTTTTTCCCATTGGGTGGGAACCTGGTGGAAAGAACAAAAGCCGATTTATACCTTTGTGGCGTCGCTGACCGGTTCGATTTAAAGGAAAGTTACGACGATGGCTTCGAATTATGAGAGAGGCATTTAACAGGCACAAAGAGGGAAAAAAAAGCTATTGGTTAATTTTTATTCAAATTATCAGAAATTTGGATTATCAGAGTTCGTTTTGGGTGGACTTGATTGTAGTTCTTTTTATTGTTCAGCTTCTGTCACTATGTGTTTGAACCCAAGAAGCATTCTTGCTCTCGCATAAGGTAATCTCTAAAAACCGAAACACTGGATAACCTGGATAACAACATAATCAAACAATACTCAAAGTAATGAATAAACTTAAAAAATGAGACAGGATTTGATATGGCACAATAATGATTAGAAATTTTTTGCAGAGGTTTAAAACAAGATCTTACAACTGACAGCAAAAAACAAATATTTAAAAAAAAATATATAAAAAAAAAATGGAGAAACATGCAGAAAGTGAGAAAGACATCCAGCTGAAGGAGAATATTATGTCAACAAATTATATGGTTATGTTCATAGCTTATTAAGACAATGCTGGATTAATTAGCAGCAAAAGTGGGTAATGCAATAATTACTTAACAGTGAAACCACATTGTACTTTATTATCAACAAAATATTAGGATATATTGAGGTATACATATATTTCATGCATCTGACTCTACCATATAATTAATGTTGGCATGAGTCACAGCACAATGTATTTTGGAGAGCCCTATTAGCATCAGCCTTGGGTATCTCCTCAAAAGTCAAAGGCACTTCACTGGTCAAGACAGCCAAGGTTAGGGCAGAACATTTTTCTGACATTAGAAAGACTAAATGTCTACACTATACTGATGGCAGAAGGGTGGTTCTGTCCTCTTTCTTTTGTGTACCACACGAAACCTTTCTAACATTAGAGGCAAAATATGGCATTAGAGTGATTTTTTTACAGATACAAAATATACTTGTGGTAGAAGTTGCTGTGTACCACAATTCTCACATTATGGTCAATTTGTACACAGTTCAAAATATTTGGCATAAGAATCTGTGGCCTTGGCTCCATCCTTTCCTTTATCACTTGAAGGGTCTAAACAATTACATATATATATAGCTATCATGATTGTTTTGGCAATGCTGCCCTCCACCCACTGTGGAGCTGTTTAGACAGGGTGCTCACTAAAGAAAAACACTGCTCAAAGAGAGCAACATTGTTGATTTCATATGGATCCAGTGATCGGAGATACAGTTCACGTCCATAAACCTGGTCCCACTTGATTGTATAATTACCTGGCTCAAATCCAACCCATTCCGTATAGTGGAAATCTGGAGTCCACATGCTATATCCCATGATACGAATATTCTTCAGATGGGGTTTGTCGCTATCCTCTCTGGGCTCCACAGATGGACGAGGATACTGACTGAACACTGCTGACTTCCACTGGAAATCTGATGATCTGGAGGCTGTGAATTGAGGAGAGCATTTCTTTGCAACATAGTCCACGCTAGTTTGTGCTGTGGTAAAATCAGATCCCTCAGTCAACATTTCAAAATTATCTTTTGAATATATGTCAGACTTCTGTGAATTTAGCTTCATGCTGTCATGACTTTGATCATAAGTAGCAAAGGAGTGGGCTCCTTGCTTCGATCTTGTTACGTTCCTTATAACAGACATTAAGCTGGCACCTTCTGTACAGAGCCACGTATGAAATGGATCTTCAGGACAAAGTGGAAGGGGAGGAAGGTTTGCGGCTTCAGCCAGTGTAGGAAATAAATCTACCAATTCTACAAGTACTGAGCTCCTCAGTGGAATGTTGATTTCCTCAGCCAAAAACCTTGTGGTGTTATTCTTCTCTGAAAGAAAGCTATGAGAAGACTGTTTCCACATTTCCCTTTGTTTAACATTTTCTCTGGGTGAATTTTTTTCTTTGAGATATGTCATGTTGGTTTCACTTTCAAATGTCAGTATTTCATCATTCCCCTCCATGCCATGCTGACTGGTGTCTGTGTTTAGTTCTCTGGTTTTAAAAGGATCAAGGAATGGGAAAATCTGTTCTCCATGTCTCTTCTGGTGGGTCACACCTGGGATGTGAATCATAAGTGGAACCCTCGCTGCTACATCAAAGACACTGTACTTTGACCACTCCTGATGCTCACCCAAGGCCCAGCCTATAATGAAGATAAAAAATTCAAAGAGAGTATCAAACATATTAAAAAACAAATCAAGAGCTAAGGCTGAAAAAAAAAAAAAAAGCATTTTCCCTTTCCACTAAACGACATATTCAAACATCTTCAGAGTCAGAGATTGTATGTCCTGAAAATAAGATTTGGCTACACTGATGTTGCCCATATGATGCAGTGACTGATTATAAAGGTACAAAAATAGGTGTGAGCACACACTACTTAAGAATACATACATGTATAAAGAGTGAAGAGCTGTTGTTCTTACATTATATAAAGATTTTGTAAAATGAGCTTACAATTCTAATCAGCTGAAGTATCATTTTTAGGATGGTTAACTCGAACATTATTTGTAACGTATTAACTGTCAGGGATTGCCCTGCAAGAAAACACGCAAATCAGAAAATTGTAGCAATCTAAATTCTAATGCAATACTTATCAACTCAACATCCTAGAGGCAACTTCTAAAGTTAAGCCCCGTTGTGGGATTTCATCATACCATTTGACTTTGCACTGCACCAGCAAATGAAAAAAAAAAAAAAAAAGAAGAAACTCTCCTGAACTCCCTCAAATAACATGCAAACCAAGTTAAGCAATCCCACCTATAACACTACTATGCTGCAAGCTAAATGGTGTTTTCTCATGCTTTTGTATAAATACTATCCAGAGATTACAAGCAACAAGTTACAGTGTTTTACTAGGAAAATCAATGAAACTGAGATGACTCTTAGAACAAACTAACAAACATAATTATGTCTCTTGCATAGAGCATTATATCAATGATTGATTAATTTTGCAGTTTCTAGAAGGCCTCAGTGCTATTACAACCATTGTACACCTTATGTCATTATTGCAACATATCGTAAATATGGATAAAGATGAACATATGGATCAAACCTGATATGTGCTTCCTGGTTAATTCTGTGATCAAAACTATTGAAAATCGTTAGCAAGATGGAATACTTACCATGATCCCCTACAAATGAAATGATTGTATTCTCTGAGAACCCATTGTCCTCTAATGCAGATAAAACTTTCCCAAGCTGGCTGTCCATATAAGATGTAGCAGCATAATAGCTCTGCCTCATCAAGAGCTGTGAAAAGATTTCATAGAGCATTATTTGGTATGCCAAGCAAGGTACATTTCACATACAGTTCTTCAGAAACATCTCATGTATGATTGATTCAAATTAGTTGCGTTGATTCTGTTGATCACGGCATTAAATAATGAGGTGTAGTCAGGTAATTTATCTTTATTGTAGCCACATATTAAGAAGCACTAAAGTTTAGATCTGAATCCACTTAAGGCCAAGGTCGGCAGTGAAAATCGATGTTGAGGGTCAAAATTGTCGATTTTGCGCTCTAGCTATATTTTTATTATTTGACCTCTTATTGATAGTATAAAATGCATTTTTGGATAAAAAGTTGATTTTGAGGACCTAAAATTGCCGTTACTGCACAGTGACGTAGGTGCAGAACTGTTTATTTCTTATCAAAATGCCCTCATTTCATAGCCCAGACAAGCAACTTTGAATCGGCTAGAATCCTTCAAATTTAGTATCGATACAAAATCTGACCTCTTTCCTCCTAGCCAATGGTAACCTTTCTTTGTTCTACGTATATTTCCATGCCCAAACACCCATTCATTTTCACAGGGTCGTGAGAACTTACACATTCCACTCTCCCTTCATAGTACGAGGGACGTCTGAAAAGAAACCGGAAAAGGGTGATAACTCAAAAAGTTTTAATCGGATCCATTTGAAACTCATACAGATTAAAGTGTCTTTCTTCCTCTACTTCTCAATGTAATCTCCATGAAGATCAACGCATTTTCTCCAGCGCGACAGCAGCGAACAGATATCCACTCAAAAGAAATCAATGTCAAGATGTGCAAACCAATTCTTCAATTCACCGACGAGGTCATCTTCTGTCTCTAAAGCCATGCCCCCCAAGTGACGCTTCAAGGGTCCAAATAAGTGAAAGTCATCGACTATTTCATGAACCGTATTCTTTAGAACTCCGAGTTTCAAGGCAATCTCCCGTATCTTCATCCTCCTGTCACATTTGATGAGCTCGTCAACACGAGTTGCATTCTTCTCATTGGTCGATGTTTTGGGGCGACCAGCTCATCATCTATCTAGACTTGTTCGGCCTTCTCCAAACCAAGTACAACATGGGTGACATGGCACCCTCACCATATGTTTTGGCTATTTGTTTTGAATTTTAGAAGGTTTTGTTCCTTTAGAAAACAAAAAACGTGCAACAGCTCTGACCTCCAACTTTGACCAGTCTTTGATGGGGTAGCCATCTTGGAATCAGTAGTGTCTAATAGTGCGTTCATCATTGGTGTTGAAACTTTGCACCATGAAAGATAATTGATTGTACTGGGGTATTCCGTTAACAGAATGAAAAAAATATGGATTGTTTAAAAGTTATGCCCCTTTTCTGGTTTCTTTTTGGACGTCCCTCGTACTATACTTCCATATATGGACTGATCACGCACGGCCTCTGTGCTCGTGGGCCGTGCATTGGCCGGCAAGCGAAGACTGACTGTCACTACTGGCTCGATGCGTGCAGCTAACACAATCCAAGGTTGTTTCAGCTCGTAAACTATACCGTGTTGAGTGTCTTGCTGCTTTGTATCTTCATGTTGTTATTGTTAGAAAAGAAGACTATGAGGCAGGCTATCAGGAAAAAAGCAAGATCCAGAAGGCAGAAAGAACTGGAAGAACTGGAGGGGGGTCTGAGGTGTGTTCTTGGTGGATTCTGAGGAGAATAATTAGCTCAGACAGACACCCTCGTGGGAAAAGAGACTGCCACTCACTTTACTTTTAGAAAATGGCGATTTACTCAAAATGTGTTTTTATGGCAATAAAACCCAAATTTTGTAAAATCTGTAATGGGATTTATTTGAAACTTATAGGAAGTGTGCAGCAATGTAAGATAAAAATTTTGTCTGCTGCTTTTTTCAAAATCTGAGAATTTTTTTTTTTCACAATTTTTTTCTTGTCAAAAATGTGAAAATTTGCATATTTTATATGGTGGAATTTCTACAAAATAGCAATAAATACATTTTACATTATATCCACAAAATGATCACACAAACCTATACATTGAATGAAAGAATGTTTTTGCAAAATTTGGTGGTTTTGTGACCGATGGTTTATGAGAAATTTGGGTTCAAAAGTAGGGGGAAAATCCAAAATGACAGTTGTTTTCTTGCGTTTCCATGGCAACCATGAAGATTTTTCACGAAAAACTACCCTAGAGTAAATGAGGAACATACTTCTAACAGATTAATAGCATTAAAAGAGTGTTCAACACAAAAATGTGGATTTTGGCTTTCACTGCCGACCTTGGCCTTAACAATGCATGGAAGTGCATTTGTTGTTAAGGCAAAAAATAAATCAACTAAAATTTATATTTTTCAAATTTACATACAATGTATGCTACATCCAAAGGCAGAAATATACTTCCAGCTGTCATTTCAACAAGGTTTTTCAATAAACTGTATCCAAAGAAAGCAATGAAGAAGGAGTGCCTTACCTGAAAATGCTCTGGTACTGGTCCGAATGGGAAACTGATGTTGAGTTTCTGGACATCATCTCGTTCTCGCAGATCAGTCCAGGGATTCCATGCCACTAACGGCATCCGCAAGGGATATGTATGATGTTTTGCCAGTTGAATCTCTGACAGTGGGTATAGATCTTAAAAAAACCAAGTATACATTCATAAACTCATGCTTGTATTACTTATATCCTCAAACAATAAAGTGTCAGCTCTTGATAACCGTTTCAAGTTATTACTGTATTGAAAAGTTGTTGCTGATATTGTTTTATCAGTTATAGAAAAAAAAGTACCTTTAAGTAAGATCTAACAGTATTCTCTGAAAAAAAAAAAAAAAAGACCCCGATTAATACAAAATTTGCCAGGAATGGAAAAAAGTGCATACTATTGCTATTCTGCAATAGCTGAAAATGCTCTTGAAATGGGAGGGAGCAGCGGTAAATCTATTCTCTTTTGGTTTGACATGTTTAGTGTCGATATTAGGCATAGATCTAGATTTATACCTGTAATTTATTTCTATGATAGATCTTCAGTGCTTTTAGTGTGAGAAAGACTATCGATTTCTGACTACTTGAGAAACACAGATATGAACTGACTATTGCAATGGTTTGGCTGACCAAAGAAACAATAGACATACCATGGTCTGGTCTTGGTTGTAACACAATATAAAAGAACAGTGCAAGGAAGGAAGCAAATGTCTTTGCTAATAAGGGTAGACTTCACATTAGAACACGAATTTATTTCGTATTAAGAATGACAAACTGCAGAGCAAAATGACCATTCCGAAAGAGCATTTTGTCATAACGCAGCTTTCACATTCAGGTGTTTTATAATAACTGTTTTATAGTTACTATATATTAGATCAGACATGGTATGTGACTTGAAATTTTATGGTGGAGGAAGCAGTGAAATAAGCATCTGATTAACAGTGCAGAGATGATACATGAGCACCTCAATAGTGGTGTAAATTCAATTTAAATAAATTCAGATTAAATGCAGTGAATCATAAATCTTATTAAGTATTAAATGAGACACATATCAAATAGAAGATTGCCTTGACATGTTGTGTCATTACCTAGAAATTCTTTTGGGTATTTGAGAGGTATATGAGGCTTATGAAATCCCACTGCAAGGAAAAATGGCTGTTCAGACTGAGCCTCAGACATATTCTTCAAAAAGTTCACAGCAAAATCAGCACTTTGAATATCTGGCAGAGACTTTCCTGGCATTTTTTGGACGTCCACTGGACACACAATATTCATGCTCAATGTTCCATCTGGATTGGGACACACCTGGTCAATAGAGAATGTAAACACGTTTAAATTTTCTTTTCTTATTTTTTTTTTTTTTTAATTATTTGAGTTAAGCAATTATTCAAATTCAAGTTTTGATGTCACATGATGCAAGAATTATCCAGTCAACTCAGTTCTCTTCTGCAGTATTTTTATTTATTTATTTATTTATTTTTTTGAGTAGTTACTCTACAAGTGAGCTTTCTATTAAAGGAAATAATAATAATAATAATAAAAAAATGTTGCCTATTCATTCCACAGAAAGATGAACAAGCTGTTTATCACAAATACCTTTGCCATTTTGTATTGCTGGGTTGGTGGATGATATGGTGTGTTTGTCCAGCTATAGGGAGAATCATCACTGAAGTTTGAGGCTTTTCCTTGAATGAATAAACAAGCAGGTAACAAACTTAAAATTTACAAACAACCAAAAAGAATGAGCTGTACTGCAAAGTACAAAACAATGATATTTTTAGTAGCAAGTTATTCCAACTGCTTTTCAAACTGTGCATTTTTTATCTGGCTTTTTCTATGTTATGGCTTTCACCGACAAATGACAACTGAGATTGACGAAACTCTCTAACAAAACATTGTAACAAAACTGAAGATGATTTTTTTTTTTTAGAGCCCAATTAATCAGTCCATTTCCCCCGCGAAGACCCGGGGTTTAGAAGCAGGTTCTCTGCTCCCACCTGCAGATGGTATAAGCCTGCCAGTGGTGAGGTGTCTCCCATGGAGTGCCATCCTCCAGGGGAGACATCTCTTCTCTCTCTCCCTGCTTCTATCTTCTGTCCCACTTTCTTTTCTCTCTTCTTTTTGACGTGTAAACGTATCTTACCGTGTTTGACACAGTATAGCTATTATGGTGCTGATGCATCATTAAACCTCAACACAAACAAACAATCAATCCATTCTGTCAAGCTAATGAATTATTTGAATGTTTTCGTCTTCCCCTATAAAACTATAACATAAAACTGTGGGAGCTGTTCAATTCAAAACACAACATTGCACATCTAAATCAACTAGTAAAAGTTTCCAGTGCAATGGCCTATTATAATTTGATCTGCCTGCCGTGGTAAAAATCATTTAAAAACAGCTATACAAAACATAAAACCTTGTCAATCATTTGAGGTACTCACCAGGATGAAACACTTTCCCTACAGATTGAGTTATGTATCCATGTTCCTTAAAATGTTGGGGGAGTGTAGTGTAATTCCCTGCATGAACTCGCCAGTAGGAATAGAAGTCATATAACCGTGTTGTGTCTGGCCGACGACTAGTAAGAAATGACACTCTGCTTGGTCCACAAATAGCTTGCTGGAAGAAAATGTATGTTTTCAAAACTTGACATTGAATTAATGTAACAACAAAATATGCAGAGAAGACAAATATGACAAAGAGCTTTAATCATTTCAAAATATTATGTAATTACAATGACCACCATTGCTTACTGGAGAGTACTCTTTCAAGTATAATTCTAAGCTTTCATAGCATTATTTGTATGCCACAGAATGATGAAATAAAACATTACCATGGTCATTTACATGCCATATTAAGTGAGTAAGTTGCATAACATTACACCTCATATAAGCAAGATTTTTACATGCTAGCTTCTCACAGAAAAAATATATTTCATCTTTTTTTTTCCCTTTTTTGTCAGTGGTCGTGATGGTATGGTCCTTATCTTGAATATCATTCTGGCACAAGGCAAAGAAATGAAAACATCATGTAATGATTTTGAACAATAACATTTTTGCATATTTTTGTTATGACAAAGATGTAGAACAAATTTTCTATGCACAGTATAGGACCATATAACAATACCATCAAAAATACCTATCCAAAAAATTCCTTCCATTCTTATTAAACTTACATTTGATATCTGGATTATCATTTCAATGTTAACCTGTACATAATGAATAACATATAAAGTCAACTGCACCTGAGTCAAACCCTTATGAGTTAACTTTCAGATGAGTCAATCTTTTTTCTTGGAACAGTTCCCAGTGCTTCTAAACTTTACTAAAAATCAGGGTTGTTGATTTTTTGGATTTTTAAAAAAAAAATCATCAATATCATCGATTTTTTTTAAATCGGAATTCTTTTGATTTAAATCAGATTTTTTTAAGTGCATTGATTTAAATCGGATTTTTTTTATTTAAAT
>JBCAUA010096440.1:0-10367 GCA_038406235.1 Peronia verruculata
ATGCCATTGCAATGCCCACGTAGTGCTAGGACAGCCACAGTTTCGTATTTACCAGTTCGCAAGTAGAAATAGGCGAAGGCCTGTTTGGTATAACAATTACGAGTTATCTCATAGCCCGGATCAGTAGTCGTTACCAGATAACTGGTAGCCCGGATAGAATGAGTTAATGATGCAATGTATAGACTGACATTAGTATGCTATGTTTCTTTAATATCCTGGCATTTTATACATGTTCAAAGGATTGCGGCAATATCAATAATATCATGATTGAGCATAGCTCTTCAAAGTAACCTCTAAAAATTCTTTGTAGTTGCTGACTGCCAGGTTGTCAGATAAATCAGTTGTCAAACTGACAGTTGCGGAAATTCTTCTCCAAGATGCAGCCGTTTGATTTTCCTGTGCTACTCGTTGAACCTTGCCATGTCTTGCTTCATGCGTTAATTATTGCTACCGTTGTTTTGTGACTGCATTGAGATTCGTCCGTCATGTTTGCATCAATAATGTATAAAATGACAGTGAAAAATCATAAGGACAAAGTAGGTAGATATATACAAAACTTCTCTCAGACCAACTGCTTACTTTCTCTTGGTTTATCAGCTGACCATGTTTTTTATATGTATAATTATTTTGTGTACTGTGATAGAAATCTGACACAGTGAGTGAAAAAAAGAAGGTACATAGAGTTTTGTGCAGTTCCTCAGCAAGGGCTGATTAGTCATATGAGTGCTCATGATGGAGATTAAAATCTGATCAAAGGTCATAGCACTTAGTTCCTGACAGGCAGATGGTCCCATAATTTTTTAAAATTGAAATTGAAATTTGATTTCCACATCAGAAACAATTATAAAACAGCAATGGTCTTACAATAGATTGCAACACAGGGTAGTCATCATCCTCAAGCAAGAACTAGATCTAGCCAAGGCAGCTATGCTGCTAGTTTGAAAAACTGCTAATGATGCCACTGCCTTTTTTATTTTTTAAATATTTTTTTAAAAAAAAGGATATCATAGCATGAATCATTGATGTAACTTGGGTATTTTAACAAAGAAAAAGAGAAAAAATGAGGAGGGGGGGGGGGGGGGGAGGATGGGGGAAGAACCAAAATATTTGGTTGAATGATAATATTGAGGTTGAGCATGGCTGAAGAGCACTGTTATTGATTTACAGGTAAACAGAAACTGTGATTATGACATTTTCAATGATATTTAATTGCTTTTGACTCGTTTTCTTTGCTTGCAAGGTACATTGATTCATAGATGAAATTGACATACTGATTTAATATAAACGTGTGTCAGAATCATTTAACAGAGTTTGGCTTCGTTTTGTACATATCATCTGTGTGCTGGAGTCCATACATTTGTTTCAGTGTGAAATGTGTTCACAACTTCCAGGAAGCTGCAGTGTGTTGAAGCATCTTCTGAATTTGTTGGTTATATTTGCACTTTGCTGCATACATTACCTTTCAGTTGATTGAGGGGGCTGGCAAACCTAAAGTGTATGAGAAAAAGACAGGTTTCAACACTCTTTGCCCCACTAACATTTGCAAGAACCGTATATTTCATCCAAACTTGCCAGAGGTCTTAATTTATAGTTGCATAAATACACCATACTGCTTTTATCACAATCTTTCAAGTTCAGGACTTTTACTTTGGGCTTAAATGAATGAATTTTAAATATTTCAACACAATCGGGTATGTAAAATTTCATATACAGCTTAGACTTTATTTTTTCTGTTTTCATAAATACAGCACTAGGAGTTGAAATCCAATATTTATAATATGGGACTATTCCATAGTCTGATACTGAGCCTGTAAGAGAAAGACTTACTGAAAAGAGTGGAATAAGCATGAGTTTGATTTGGGTGCAGAGTCAATAAGTCACGGAGAGATACATAGCATTTAGAGAGAAATTCAGGTATTACACTTCAGAATTAAATAAACTTTCCTTTTTCTACCACAAATGAATAGTAAAGGTGTCACGGCTAATCAGTTTTGCATTTATGGAGAGAATTCTTCCTCACAATTCATTTTGACCGGATGTCAGTTGTATTTACATAAATAAGTAATAGTGTTAACGGAGGGGAAAATGCAGTTAACTGCAGAAAAATTAACACCATGGTGTTATAAGGATTGTAAGTGCTAGCAGACCATAAAGTCATGACATTAGTAGATTCTGTAGGGGGAAAAAAAGCCCTTTGCTGAATACCTGCTTCAAAGAATTTCAGAGGCATTAAGTGTTCAGTGAGGCATTGGAAATGACTTACCACAGCACAGGCATCACTGATTTCCTCTGGCCAGATTGTCCTTTGTCATGCCGACATTTTGATTTTACATCTTTATACGTAATATCGTTTTCAATGCCTATCTTGAATCACATCCACTTACTGGTCCAAAAGATATTTTTGCATAGTGGAAACATCAAACTTTTTTTTTTACTGTAGTGGGAAAACAGAGATATGCTGTCATGAGCCATTTTGCTTGCACAAATTTTGTTCTTTTTGCCCCTTAAGATATTTCCGTTTTACATGAATATACAAAAAAGACTGTTAAAAATAGAGAGCATGAAACATTTTTCTACCTTTCTCATGGAACATATTGACAATCATGTATGTTGTTCAGCCAGTATTAGTATAGAAATACCACACAGAGCAATGCACAGCATCATTTAGCCAATTGTGTTGTTATTCTCATGCTAACCATTACAGAATAAGAGAGGGTTTTGAGAAAAATATCTTTGGGGACAAAAAAAAGATGTTGGGTCTGGGAGGGACTGGGAAATAGCATTACATTAAACCACTCAATAAAGGTGATCTGTTAGTGGCATTTTTTTTTTTCTGCCTCTTCATTCAATAAAGGTGATCTGCTTGTGGCATTTTTTTTTTTTTTTTTTCTGCCTCTTCATTTAAAGAACTGACATTGATAGTGTTTCATCCAAATTAAGTTGCTTCCAAACCCTGTGATTTTAATATAATTGACATGACCAAAAATAGCACTGGACATTAAAAAACAATTCACATCCAAAAAACTTTATGGTAGAATATACAAATTGGGAAAATATGCAGATGAGCAGAGCATTTTGACTACTAAATACAAAACAGAATACATGTATTAATGTTTATCATCATGAGGATACACACTAGATGCTAATATAAAACAAAATTACCCAAAAAGAAAAGTAATTTCAAAATGTCCTTTAATGTTGTTGCAACCATGTGGCATTTTACTGCTCCCTACAAAGTACAAGGTAATCAGTAACTGATATTGCCCTCCTGAACATTTTTAAAATACATATGAGATGCGACACGATGAAATCAGGCTCTCGTCTAAATTTGAGCATCTAGAGTTACATGTATTATATCTCTGTAAAGATTATTATTTCCCTATCGCTGTGTGAAAAAACGATTGTTCTATCTTAAGTAGAAGTTGAGATATTGGCAGTTAAAGACGATGGGGATGAGCTGTTACTGCAGCTGAATTTATTGAGAAAATGGCCAATCACTTTTGTAAATCCTTCTTTATCTTTGTAAGACCATGCCATAAGATTACAATTTTTGAGCTTTTACTCAATCTATTTCAGTAAACTGAACTCTCAAATGCATTTTCAGATTGATATAGAAAGGCTTGATGAAGAAAAAAATATGCCTTAAAAATTCATTCATTCTTGAGAAACACGTGAAAAACATCCCCTCCGGTTGGCTCAGTTTGACGAACGCCTGATTTCATTGTGTCGTGTCTCATATAACTACAGTACCACTCAAGAACGAAATCCACAAGATCATTTTGGTAGTCTTGCTTTCATTCTCAGGCTAACCAGTACTAGAGATTTTCAAGTAATTCTACAAAACATTTTTCCACTCCTTGTGATATTTCTGAATAACAAGTTCACCGAAAGCTGATCTGATAGTCACTATTTCATCTCAGGATAAGAAAAAGATTCTTTTTTCTCTCCAAGTAAAAATAAAAAATAGTGATACTCAAGAATAATGTTCGCAACAGCACAGCCATAGTTTGGATGACAATATTGGATGGACTGATTATACTCCATGGTTTGGCAGATAAGGTTTGCAACATATGCAGGCCTACTTATATATATTCATCCCCTCAGTTTGTTTCAGCTTGTCTCATTTAGCTAATTCCTAAATTCCTTCTAGAAACTTCTTCAGTTCCTAATCAGCCTGCTGAAATATACATGCCTGAAATTAGTAATACAGTGTATAATATTCCAAAGTGGATTGGCTGTTGATGGTCTTCTTTCTTTCTTTGTTTTCTTTCATTCTTTCTTTTTGACTTGCTTTTTTGTTTCTTTCTTTCATTATTTCTTTCTCATTCTCTTTCATTTTTTTTTTTTTTTTTACTTCTTTATTTTATTTTTCTTCTTTTATTTTTCTTTCTTTCTTGTTCTCTTTCATTTTCTCTTTACTAATTTATTAGTGTTGTTTTTGTGAACATAAGCAAGGCTCTGTGATCAGAATCACGAAACATTTTACATTCATCTTTTTTTTTTGTGTGTGTGAATGTACGTGTGTGTGTGTGTGTGTGTGTGAAAAGCCCAATGACCCCTATGGGGTTGAGACAAACTTTGTTTAGTTTAAAATTGAACAGTCAGAATTTTTCATAGCCTGTTATTTGGGAAGTGGAAAATGTAATGGACACATCCGTTCACAAGGAAGGTTATAGGTGTTTTCAAGCAATGAATTTTTTTAAAATTAGCCTTACAGGAAAGGAAGCACAATTATTTATTATAACTGTACAGTAAATATATGATATTGCGTATTGCAGTTAACAAGCCAGAGAGAATGTAAGCAGTTTTGGCAATGACAAATGACATAACAGATATAAAAATATAACAGGCAATGTGCAAGTCAGAATTTGGTGTGAGGCATTGCCATTTACTGTCAAGTGTTGGTCTTCTCTTTACAAGAAAGCATGTTCCAAAATTGTAGTTAAATTGTTGCACTGTTCTTTATTTGGATTTTTTACCATCCATCAAACCATCTTGGCATAATAAATTGTTTGCAAAAGTTTGCAATGACTTATCCTTTTATTTCCATCCGTCTGTCAATAGTCATTTGTTTTGTTTTGATCTTTCCTGCTCCAGATGCACATGAATATCATAAATTCAGGTTGTAGAATCAGTTGAGAAACAGGGTCACATTTAAGTAAAAAGTATTGAGATTTGCTTCAGTGCATAGATCAAGGATGTCAAATTTCCTACGTTAGTAGGATTTCCTACTTTTTGGTTGTCAGTAATTTCTCTGTTGGCCCCAAATCCAGTATTGAATACCAGTTATGTACTTCAGTTTTATATGTTGTGAAAGAATTTGCCGGGAACTTTTCCTACTTTTTCATGTACTATGTAGACAGATTGACATCCCTGATAGATTCATCGTAGACCTATTTTCAATGAGAAAACAAACAAGGCAGTTAATGGACATCTTGCTGTTGGAACATATAAACATATTTTTAAAAAAGGCAGTAAACAGCAGGGGTGTTGGTAATTCTTTATACAAGAAAAATGCATTAGTTACCATGCAACACAGTTTTTGTAATTTATATGTATTTATTTTTTTCCGTGAACACCTTTTTCCTGACACTGTTAATTTTATTGAATATTCAGAGGGGGAAAAAAGGTAATGAAATAAATATTGAATTTCAAAGAAAAAAAGATAGTAAAACATGCTATTGCTACTCAGACAAATCTTGAAATGAAATCTCAGGCATTGTATGAGAGGAATTTCATTAGATAAGACATGTATAAAAACTTTGATTTCAGTGATCAGCCTGAGCCTCTAGACTAAATGAAGATAAATGAATAAGTATGAGACTTAGCAACCTCACATTTGTCTTGTGCCCAGAGAAAGTGAGTCGTGTGAAGTGATTTCGTGTTATGGCCATTTAACTGTTTTCCAACTCGGATACTTGAACCCAATTTTTTTTTTTTTTTTTAAAGTTTCATTTTCCTTTTTTAAAACGAAAGAAAAATGTTGGTATATAAGTCAGAAAATAGTTAAAAACGGTCAAAGATCGAGATTGCTCGGTGCAATTGCCGACTCATTTGTCTTGGGCGCAAGACATATATATTGTTTAAGCATTCAGTTGTTTCAAACTAAATCCATGTCTCCTATTTGATTTAGATTATTTTGAAAAGAAATCATACTTCTCTTTTTAAACTGATTTTCTGCTTGTCTGAAGAATAGTGAATAAAGTGTATCTCTTCAAGCTTCATGAGAACACCATTGGTTACCAAACTGCAAACCCACTTAATGAGAACATCACAGCTGACAGTTTTCTGTGCTTCAAACTTAATTCAACAATTTTCTTAGAAATGAAATTTCCAAATTTGGCTAGACAGAAATGAAATGAGATACAATGATTTGTTGTGTGGATGTGACCTATTTCACCTTTGTGTTTTTGTCTTGAAAGACCAATGGCTGAATCTCTGAATCCTGTATGAGTAGTGCGAATTTCATTTTTGCACAAGGGTCAGTGAATACATGCCCACCATCATTCACAGTTCATAGCTTTGATACTTTGACAATTCTCAGTTGACTATCCCAACAAATCTCCATATGACAGTAGAAGTTATAATTCCACTAACATATTTTACTTCATATGAAATGAGAAGCTGTTTTTCCATTAACATATTTTACAAACAAATGACAGCGATAATGTGCAGGCATGTTGGCAGTATGTACATGTACATTGTGTTATGACTATGCAAGTGAAATAAAACCTTGTTTCTTTCAAAAGCCACATTGTTCACTCTGTTATTTGTCATGATTTATTTCAGCTTAAACTGAAGAACTTTGAGAGAGTGGAAAAGGTCAGTAAGAGACATTCAATTACTGTAATGAATAGTTTGTGTGTTTGATTGGCATATTCTCTTGTTGCAGACATATCATTCTGTTGTGTGTCAACTGCCAGACAAGCAGATCCACTACCAATTGTTTGCTCTGTGTAGTTTCATGATATATCTAAAGACTGAGTTCTCTTTCATTGAAATAAATATTATCATGTTAATACAATTATTGTGTGTAACAGTTTTAAAATTCCATAACCTTGTGAGAAAAGTTAATTTCAAGAAATCAAATTTGCTAATGAATCCAACCCTTCCGAAGTACCATTTTTTTTCTTCGAGATAGATTTATGTATATTTTCACTGTGGCTGTTACTATTAAATAATAACTCTCTACAAAGATGGAAAATTGAATTGAGTCTTTTACCTAGGAGCTTAGAGATCTTGTTCCTTCAAAGTCTTGCTGTTCTTGGTAGAAAATAAACCATATTTTGAGACATACCTGGTCTTTTCTTGTCTTTGTTTAATGTGCATTGCTTGTGTTTTTATTGCCTTTGCCAAAAGTTCTTTTTTTTTTTGGTTGTTTTTGTTCTGTGTTTTTTGTTTTTTTTTAATAGTATTGAAAGATCAAAGCACATGTAACTGAGATGGAATAAAAAAAGAATGTAATTAAATACAATTCTTTTTTTTTTTTTTTCTTAATTCTATGACTGAATGATGAATGAGAAGTTTTAGAGTGAATTTGTTTTTTTTTTATTCAAAATGATGTTTGTATTTATCCACTAATTTTCAAAGTTGAGAAGACCGTCTCTCAACCTATTTTTTTTTTAACCCATCTTTTTTGATAAGCACATTACATTCTTGATTATTTCCAAACTTTAACTGTCCTTTACCAACAATATCATACTGCACTCATTTCCGACCCCTGTGATTGTCAACACTTCATATGGCCACATGTCTTCTCCACCGTGATCCTACTGTTGAATGTCCGACACACAGTTGTTTCAAAGGTGCTTGATGAAAGTCCTCAACATTGAACTGTGGAAATTGTATCTCAACTATATCAAAGAAACAAAAGGTTCTTTGCCAAGTTACAGGTATGGCCTTTAAAGTTCAAACTCATAAGTCACAATAATTCATTTTGTCACAAGATGAAATCTTTGGGGGTGTCATTACCAGATAAATTATTGGAAATGTTACAACGAGGGAGAATGTTAGAAAGAAGTTGCATTAATTAAATAAAGCACCATTATAGATTGTTTTAAAGATGCAATTTGTAATTATTTATAAAGTAATTATAATATTTATATTGGGGAAACTTGCTATATTTGATAGACAGTTGACTAGGAAACAAAAGGGACCATACCAGCCCATGCAATTTTGGCCTTGACAGGTTTGATCATTTGAAATGCATTCGTGCTTCAATATATTGTACAGAATGTGAACTCCTTAATTATCTTAGAATATTTACTTTTTATTAAGAAACCATTGTCATTCATATTGTCACACTGCTTGTAAAACTTATGGAATAACTTTTGAAGCTAATGGCAAATTATAAGAGACAGAATAGAAAGCTGAAGTCAAGAGCATTGCTCAGTGACATGTTATGGACAGATGGATATCAAAGAAAAATGGGGCACTGACGTCATATTTTATGATTAACGTATAGCTATGGAATAGAAAAGAAAAGGTAAAAGGGTATAATGGTCAGATGTAAATAATAACTATATAGCAACTTCATGACTTTGTCCACTCTACCATGTTTATTCCATTTCATTCTCTCTCTTTTTCTTTTTTTTTTTTTTCTTGCTTCAGGGAGAAAATGGCTCAAGCATATGATTTTGCCTTGGATAAAATTGGCATGGACATTATGTCATATCAGATCTGGGCAGAATATATCAGCTTTCTCAAATCAGTGTAAGTGCAAAGGTTGTGAGCTAATGCTGAGTTTTCTCCCTTTTTTTTACTCTCTCCTTTGTGTCCATTTGATATAGCCATTTAGCTTTCTTTTTTTTCTCTTCTATTCAATTTTTCTTACTACACAGCTTTAAAGTTTGAAATACTTCTGATGTAATAAACTTGCTTTATAATCTTAAGAGTGCTAGACTAATGAAAGATTACAAAAACAACATCTTTCTACATATGTCTGTTCCCAGTGAAGCAGTTGGATCTTATGCAGAAAACCAGAGAATCACAGCAGTGCGGAAAGTGTACCAGCGAGGGGTGACCAACCCAATGATCAACATAGAACTGTTGTGGAAGGACTATACTGCATATGAAAATGTGAGACAATATATTCCAACCAAAACATGTTTTTTAACTTCACATATTTTTGCTGCTGGAATATTGTAATAAGGTTCAAATTTGTTTCACTCATCAGTGGAGAAATTTGGTTTAGTAACACCTCCAAAAGTCCATTAATACTTGTGTTCTGCTTTAAACAGGTGATAAAATTCTTGGCTTAGAGCCTGAAAAAAACAATGGGCCAGACTTACAAGGATCCATCCGGGCAGTGAAAGTGAACAGTACCTAACTCCAAATGTAATGTAATTTATCTGTTTCATTTTACTAAGACATTTTGTCTGTATGCCCCAGTGCACGGTAGTTATTTCACACATATTCAACTGTTCTGTGGTGATGTGCAACAGAGCATCAACAACCTGATAGCCAAGAAGATGATCGACGACAGAAGCAGGGAGTACATGACTGCCAGACGAGTGGCCAAAGAGTACGAAGTAGCCACAAGAGGTCTGGACAAAAACGCCCCATCATGTCCCCCACAGAACTCATATCATGAGCTGAAACAGGTAGATTAATTTTTGCCGTGTGTATGTATGCGTTATGGTATTAGCACACTTTTTGAGAGAACTAGAGGACATTAGACTTATTAGAGGAATCTGTTTAGTGTGACACTTTGGTACCTTGTAAATCTTCTTCTTAACAAAACTGTATAGTTCCACCCATTTATGTTAAGTAAGATAGTCCATCTTGTTTTGCTTTTGTGTCTATTCTAACCAATGCTTAACGAATAGCTTCATGTGTATTTGTGAGTGCCTCTGAAGCCACTAATTGGTCTTGAAATATTTAAACTCTTATTTTCACATCTTGATACAAATTTTCACAACTGAATGTCACTGGGTGGCAATGTGGATATCACCATACTGATGAGCACTTAAACAAAAACTCCATCAATCAGTCAATGTCTTGCACCCACAGCAAAGAGTTGAAGTCGCTCCAGGCAGTCTTGAGTTACAGCCACTTTTACTCTCTTTAAATATTTTCCAACCAGATGCTAATTTTTTTTTTTTTTTCAGGCTGGAAAATGATGAATTTTTGATTTGTGGAAAACATAACAAATTTTGGTATCACAGTCGGAAAATAAAAAAAAAAAATGGTTGCACCGTGAAATCTCCCGGCACGACCTCCGACTCATTTGCCCTGGGCACAAGACAAATAAGCTTTTTTTACTTTTTTTGAACTGTTTCAAGTACAGTTGAAACCTGATATAACAGGATTGCTGGGACCAAAAGAAAAGTCCTGTTATAAGCGGATCCTGTTATACCCGACATACA
>JBCAUA010096451.1:0-10367 GCA_038406235.1 Peronia verruculata
TTTTGTGTGAAGGCTTCGCGGCAGCCCTAGGACCAGGAGGCTGTAGCTAGCGGCAGGCCTAGGATAGAATGAGTTAAAATAAATCAGAGAACAAAGAACAAACAAATCAAAAATATTAAAAAAAAAACAACAAAAACAATAGCAACAGAAAACAGAAAGATCTTTGATGCCACTGGAGATAGGAAAAATGCCGCTGGATCAACTGATACAAGCACTCACACACATCTGTGACATTGAGGGTGCCGCAGATATCTTGTTGAGAATGTCTGACAGACAGAGGCATACCACACAGTCATATCGAGCTTGGACAAAATGGTGGTAAGGCACACATAAAGGTTTGCTTTGAACAGAATCAAGTCTCCATATCCATAGACAAACTTGTGGACACAGCACTGGGAAAATTTAACTCAACAGGCAAAAAACAAAGCAAGATTTTCTGACAATCCCCAACCACCCCATAACAACTATAGCATCACCCTGCCCCTCCCCTCTCATCTCTTGTCTTCATACCCCAAGAGATTTCATATTCATGCCACTCTGAACAATCATGGTCAAGATCATGTTTATAACGATGCAGTGGTCTGGTAGTTAATGTAGTGGGAAATGGGATTGATACATAGATGAGACTAATCAAGAGCTTAGTGGACATGAATGATCCTACCCTCACCAATGTAAAGCAACTCCATAGTGAATGCCGTACACATGTACGAGGGGTTCAAAATGGAATAAATGTCTATATGTTATTCACAATGAGGCAGAGAAACCTTTTGTCTGAATACAAGCAATGCAAAGGTTACTTATGATGATGATGTCTTGACTATACCACAGTACATGTATGAAATAAAACTGATAAAATTTACAAACATATGATGTAGGCCTACATAGGTAATTAGATCATCAGATGGTGATAAACTAATAGCCACCTCTGTACTATTTCAACCCTTCACATTGAATTTTTCAAGAAAAAACTTTATGATCTTAACTCAGTGGAATATGTCACGTTCAGAAAATTGTCACCACTATTTAGCATCAACATCCCAAAATTTATTTCACAATTTGTGATAATTCTATCGAAGGGATTATCTGAGCTACTCAATCAATTTAAGAAAACTCCAGACTGATAATTACTCGTGAAAATTTAACCCTAAAAGAGTCAATGGGGCAATCAGCTTTAAGATAAACCCTTTATGTTTTGCACATTAATAATTAATTTGATAAATTACACTGCAGCGACAATGATACTTGTCTTATATTGCCAATCAGCCTAAACCCTCACATTTAGAACATCAATAAATGATATCAAAAGGCTGGACTGCAGCAAATTTCTTCTCTCAGCTTTTTGGCTTGAGGACATAGCTTGGCCATAAATGTTTGAGAACTGCATATAAATTTTATATATGACTATAAATGAAAATACAAAACATTTGCAGTTTCCAAATAGTGGAAGTGTTATCAAATTCTCATGTATGACTGAACTCGCATTAAATTTATCGTCAGCAAAAACAAAAAATCAAATGAAGAAAATTGTTAAAAAACAACAACAAAATTCAAACCTACAGTTCGGTCAAGGTTGACACAAGACGTACAATATTTTATACGATCTAAGTACGAATACCATATATAGTTGTTCATGAACTCAAGACATCTGACGTGGATGAGGCTCTTCTGAGGGAGGTTTTGAGACTCATGGTAACGGCATCTTTCAAAATCAAAATTTGCATTTCTTCAAACAAATAACATTTCACTGATCATGCCTATGACAAATAAGTAAAAACCATGTTGGCAGCTTTACTGTTTCATTATGAAAACAGCTAACAAATTTCTTCCACCTCTTCTATTAACCCTACTTAAAACCTAAGATTATATAATTGAAAAAAAAAAAGGTAGAAGACAATTCGTACATGAGGTAGACCTATACCAAATGTGTGCAGATGAACGGGAAAAAAAAAACAACAACGAATACTTCAAATTAATTCAAACTTGAGCAAATTGCTAATGATATGAGTCTATTGGGTAACTCAAAAAACATACACTGTCGCCTGCTTGGATATAAGTTCGCACACTGTGTGAGGAAAATGCAGACAGAAGAACATCCCACAACAGTTGTCATAAAGTCATTAGTTTATGCTAATGTACTGAAAGCAGGCTGATGTTTCTTTTGATAAAGGAAAAAAAAAATTTTAAAAATTCTCGAACAAAAATCACCCAAATGAATCAAGCAACTAATCTACCCTAATGCATATCTAGAAGAAACAAAAGCTTGACAACACTTTTCTTTTCTCTGAAAGAGTGTCACAAAAACTTATTCCATATGACAGGTTTCTAACTTAATAAATAGCCCCTATTTTGTCATGAGTTTCTAGAGTCTATTTTTTTTTTTCTTCTATATTCTGTGCAAAAAAAAAAAAAAAAAAGAACTTTGGGATTTTTACAAAAATCTGTTGATCTACTATGAGTTGCCCAGATGTAAGGAGCCATTTGAGATATCTCTGTAGCAGTTTGAGACACCTGTCCAAGTCCTCCATGTGTTTCTTTGTCACTACAGATCAAACTCTATCTATTTCATGTATCACAGTGGATAGATACATACGTCATATGCAGAGATAAATGTTTCATTGGGTTAAGCAGTCACGATTCACACTCAGCATTTAAGAGCAGGAACTTTTTGACAAAAAAATACTAGAAAACAAGAAGTGGGAACAATGTGGGAACAACAAGAGCAGGGTTACCTTTTTTTCTTTTTTCTTTAATGATCTGAATGAAAAAATTATCTTCCGAATCATTAAAATAACATAAAAGAATGAAACAAAAGAGACCAAGAAATAACAATTTATCTGATCAAAATGTTCAACATCAGATTAAACTATTTATTAACTAACGGCATTTGAAAAACCACTACAAAAAAGTATGGTGTTGTGGGTCCCATTGTATAATATTAAAACAAAATTTAAAAAAAAAAAAAAATACATCCAAGAAGAACAAAACAAGTCTAAACATTTCAAAGGTATAGCAGGCATCTGATCACCACTTGCCCTGAACCCCCTGAGTTAAAAAAAAAAAAAATTCACTTTCAATTCTTTTTATACTATGAAATCCTGAATATAAAAGAAAAAAAAAAGTTTCTCCTTTTCACTTATTTTCTTTTGTGCAATATAAATTTATATAAAGCAGCAAGAGCGTGACAAAAGTTCGAGCTATAGATGAAGAGTACATCTGCTACGCAAATCATTATCAATCCTGTATCTTAAAGAAATGCATCTTCAGATTAGACCTAACTAGACAAAAATCACAAATCAAACTTTCTCTGTGCACAAAACTTCTTGTTTTAGTGTGTACTTTATGATGGTGATTAAATTAGTAATGAAAGGTGTGAGTCAAGATGAGTATCGAGGAATATGCAAGGATTTTATGGCAACAAATGAAATATGCTGTACAATTCACTAAGTCACAAGACAGCATTTTTGTTTTTTTTTGGATAACATTTCTTCTTATTTTGTGTGCTACTGGTGCATACTTATCTGCATTATCATATCTCTTACTAGAGTTCACAGTATACTAAATTGCAGAACGATTCTTACAAAACTCTGTGGAGTTAAACATTTGCTAGCAAAAGCTGAGGATTGATATGAAAAATGGTGTTGTGCTGACAGCTTCTTGCAGCAAGAATGACATGATAGCGTATCTTTTCTCCCTTTGAAATCAAGCATGATCATCATTTGTATCAGATATTTATAATAAAATAACACCTCTTGTATAAGAGAGGATCCCCCAACAGAAAGAGGATACTGAGTGCTTTCTCAGCCCTGCTTGTCTTTAACATATATTCAACTTGACCTAAAAAAAAAAAAAAAAACTGATAATTTTGGCAAATTATTTTCACAAACACAATCAAAGCATACACTAAAAGAATTGATGAAGGAGAAAATAAAAAAATTCAACTTTCAAACAAAGGAAGGAGTGAAAAAGAGGAGAGGGAGAGAGAGAGAGGCACGAAAAAATGGAGAAAAAGGAAAATGTGCAGGTAAATAGGTCTGTTAAGAAACATGGAACCATGAACCTATTTTGTCAGTCAACAATCAGATGGCTATGCATCCGCTGATCAATAAATAACCTCTAATAAAATGAGTAAGATCTTTAAACAATAAAAAGTCAACCACTGGCTATTTGTTCCATGTCAAAATTAAAGTGCAACATCCAGCTTTGGGGGGAAAGGAAAAAAAAAAAAAAATAATGTACACAAATCTGTTCATATACATATCTATTCTTCTGTTTAAACCCTGATCATTAGCGCAAAAGTACACATACAACAAAAAATATTCTCTCCCATAAATCTGTTATCAAACGCATTGTAATAAATCGCAAGAGCAACACAAAAGAAAATATTATTTATAGCGAATATAAACATCTTTTGATATCTTTCTTCTCTGTCACCTCTATTTTTTTTTTTTTTTTGTTGTTGTTGTCCTCTTTCTCTCTCTCATTATTTTTAAACCCGCTTACAAAAAACAAAGTTATGAACAATCACATTTGAACTGAATTCTGAAAGAATAAATCACATTTGTCTCCCAAATTTTTTTAACCAAGAAAGATAGTATTTTCTGTTACAATTCTGCACTACAAAAGTAGTGATAATAAATGTTTTGGAGGCAGCACTGAAGCAATGGTCTGTACAATGCCCGACTGCTTTTCTCACAGCTGAGTCCTTGTGTTGTGTTGTTTGCCTTGTCATTCTATCACTCAGCAGTCTTTTATAATACAACGAACAAGGCGGCCATTGTCTGTTATAATTCTGTTGAGCTTTTGGGTCTGGCTTTGCCCCGCCTCTGCGCCAGTCGAGAAGCACCAACTGGTTCGAGGGTGGCGTGCTTCAGGTTCTGGGCGTTCAAGGCTTTGAAAGTGGCTGCAACAGAGCCCTGGAATGACAAAAAGTTTGATATCATGACCAGTGCTCTGGCAGAATGAGCAAATAAAGGTCTGATAAATACCAGAGAGTCAAGTAAGCAAACCATGAAAGTGGCAGAGGACAACTGAAAACAACAATTAAACAAAATCTACAACATTGTTCAATTAACTCTCAGGAATTTCTGAACATTTTTTTGCTTAATTCAGCAGTCCCAGTGAAAGTGAATGCAGCACAAAAAGATATGATTTTGAGAGTCAAAGCAGCTGTATTCACCAGAAAATAAATAAATATAAATTAAAAAAATAATAATAATAATAAATAAATAAATTACCACTCATGCATTCTTTGGCTACTGCAAAATATAACTGGCAATAAATTACCTTCACAAGTTGTGCATCTTGTAATGTTAATCTAAGATGAGGCAATGAGTCCCTTTGGGAAACCCATTGATGGTTCAACACTTGGGTTGCTGACAAGCGATTATGAGGATCAATGTGCAACATACGCTTCACCAAGTCCTAGGGAAAAGATAAATGTGGAAAAGTGATATTTTCAAATGGTTAAGAAACAAAACCAAAAAGATTATTTATGTCTTATCTGTTAACTTAAGACCACAGTCCATATGTTTCTGAAAAGAAAAATGGCATCAGAAGTAATAATATATAGATATAACACAATATGAGTTGAATTTGAATGCATTTTCAATCAAAACATTTGTTATGGTTAAAGATTCTACTTTCTATAGTATAAATCAGCTGAACGATGTGATTTCGTCTTGTTCCTGTCAGCGACAATAATGTCCTTAATGAGAGAATATTCCATGATGAAAACTTCTTGTTTCTTAAAGGGGTAGTGCAACATGAATTCGTTGTGTCAAGTTCCTTTGTGTTTTTGCCTCAGACGAAATGTTTCAGTTATTGTAAACCCATTGACATACAAATTAGAAGCCGATGACTTATTAAAACAATTAAAGAGGCGGAATCGTTCGGGCCGCTCTAGCTTCCGTAAATGACCGTAAACCGGGCGTGACGTCATACCCTTCCGGAATGCACACTAACTCTATGTATGGGCCTATACAGTAAACAATGCTGGCCAATTAAGTGTCAGTCACAGGATAGTCGCGCATTTGTAGGGCTCCTCGTTATGCTGATATTTCTCACAATGTCACTTGAATTCAGGGTTTATCGCCCCACTTTGAAAATATCAGTATAATAAGTATGCGCAGCTCAATAGACACTCCTTCACAAGGTAATGGAAACTTTACCTAGTAGAAAAGTGAGAAATTCCATGCCTAAAGATAAAATCCCCTTGAGCATGAGAGAAGAATAGAAAACAAGAACCACATGGCCCACTCAAGTGCTCCGAAACTACAATCATAAGAAGCGATGATCAACAGAAGAATATCAAATAGATGTAGTCTCTTTTGTTTATGCCATATTGAATAATAACGCAGTCTCCCCTGATCACTTGACCCACCGTACAAGTTAGGCACTGGCCAGCGACCAAGTTGTAGAGAGCAGAAGTGAGCTATGATTGCTGTGAATGAAAGTGAAAGTGGCCCAAATATCTTTTAGTTTATATATCAGATAGCTTTCTTTCGCTCTCACTGAATGCTATCATTAGATCACTTATATATTTCTTTGTAGTCATCGCCAGCCAGCCTGAGCTTGCACTTTACACCGAGATTCTGTAGCAAGAACGTAAATACACCCCTATGTGAAGTGGTTTCGTCCAAGCAATTACACCAGCTTATGAGCAAATCTGTAACGGGAATGGTCTGTGTGATAAAATTGACACCCATATAAAACTGATGTCTTTAAGTGTACAATTCTTTCTCCTACCAGTGGTTGATTGCACATATCATTATGTGAAGAAAGGGTGAAGTTAGATGGGGATTAGAAAGAACCATTGGACTGTAAGGTGATCTGATGTGGGCCTGCACTATGTCACTCTAAAGCCAAGGTGGAGTCAAAACCTATGGCCTTACTAGTTGGCCGCGAGATGCACAGCCTCGTAGTACAGAGATGCCAGGAAGGTTGTGACGTCACATAGTAATGGCGTAGAGAGCCGGCGAAAAGAACCGCAAGCCGTTTATTTTGCAAAATAGTTAATGGTGATGTCTTCTCAAAAATAACATTGCTAACATGTTTTTGGCTACTAGAAGTGTATTGTTTTACAAGAAATAGCATAGGCTGTCCGTGACGTTGCACTACCCCTTTGAATACCATAAAGCTTTCTTCTGCAATAACAATATATAAATTAAAAACAACAGTGAAAAACTATCTCAGTATAAAGTGAATCAACTCCGAGAAATGTCAAAGCTGAATGTCAAAACTTTGCGGTCAGATGGGAAACCACTTATGCAGCAAACTCAAGATTCAAACACAGATGGCACACCAAAATAAAGCTAAGTCCAACAACTAGCCAAATATAGACGTCTTTTCCAACAGCACCTACCTTTGCCTGCGGAGATACAGAATCCCAGTTGCCACCGACTAATGAGAATTTGCCCTCGCCTATCCTTGCCAGAATGTCATTTGGAGTGTCATTGGGTCCATTTGCAAATGGTGTGTGTCTGTTGCAAGCAAACAAATTCTTAATTAGACCAAAAAAAAAAGGCCTCACTCTTCAACTTTCCTTATACAACTGAAAGATGTGTCCCAAATCTTCACTGTCCATAGTGAATTTCTATAAGCAGAAATAAGTGTGTGGTTCACTTGTCTATGGCGATAACATGATACATGATAAAATGATACATGGTAAACGAGAACTACAACTATTCTCAATCATTATATTGTTCAGAAATGTATGCTTCCCTGAGACGGTTTGAATGACGCTGAAGTCAGTACTATATGGCCACTGTCGGAGATGCTGTATCATTTCCTAACTGCATATTATATTCAACAAACAGAGAGTTGATTTCGTAAAAAACATTGGCCACTATAGATATGGACTGCTAGAGGTTTGAGGTCTACGTATGAAAAAGATCAATGGAAAATCCCCTTACCCAGCCAACATTGTGTACAACAGCACACCTAAACTCCATACATCACAAGAGGCATCGTATCCCTGTCTCTTCAATACCTGTTGATGGAAAATTTAAAAATATTTCCTGTGTGAAATAATATTAATATTAATTCAACTAAAGATACAAGAAAAACTTGTGAACTGAAAACTTTATAAAGATGGTGTATGGAGGATCTCGAAACTGGCTATCTGAAAATATTTCCCTAAAAACATACCTTTGCATTAACACAATGGCCTCTGAAAAAAAATCCAAAATTTAAATGACTCGAATCTACTTTTCATGAATGAAAAATCAGCTTTGACTTAACAAGGACTTAAATATGAAAAATACATTCTGCAGCACTGATGCAGAATCTCAACTTACGTCATATTTAGCTTGACATGTTTCTATTTAAGCTTTTACTCATTCTATCTCCATGACCTAGAGAAAAGGCAGCTTTTGTTTTTAACCATCTTACCTCTGGGGCTACGAAGTTAGCTGTGTAACATGGTGTCATCAACAGGCCATTTTCTGCTCTCAACTGTTTTGCAAAACCAAAGTCACAAATACGCAGGCTCTCTGGAGAACCACTATCATCAGCATACAGAATATTGGAGGGTTTCAGGTCTCTGTGGACAACCTGCAGGGGCCAAGTTTAAGATAATCTTGATTATAATTACTAGCATTACTATCTTCAGCTTTAACTGTGGCACAAAATTATGAAAACCTTCACCTGTCAAACTCAACACTAAATGGCCTAACCATAGATGGAGACCACTCAAAAATATAGACAATCAATGCTGAGAACAGACAACAGCAGTGAGGGTTAAAAACCGAGATAAATGATGGAGATGGAGATAAAAACTGAATAATGAAGTATTCTGGATCTTTTCATTCTCTGGTGATATCACTAAGCACCATAATGGCAAAATATCATGCCTTTCAGTTGGAGGTCACACTATCCACAATATCTGCTATGACAATGTCTTCATTCTAGCACATAACTGGAACAAAATCTGCTGAAAGTAAGAGAAAATAAGTGGACAGAATGACAATCAAAGGCTGAATCTGAACAGCAAGGAAACAGAGGGTTTGGCTATGTCCTTGAAAGTCTGTCAAATCCAGATGTAAAATTAATAATAAATATTCTATTACCCATAAATTTATATATCTCAGCATAGTAAAGATGCCAGACAGCAAATGCCTAATGGAGATAACAGATAGTTTTGCTAAGAAGATTGCAGAGGTTTCGGTAAGAATCTGTAATAGAATTTTCCAGCGTTACTTTATACCAGGGCTCCTCATCGCTGTGAAGCATAGCCTATTACTCACATTGTCCAGAGACTTTTGCAAGCGACAGCAACATAGCTTCTCCAAAGACTAAATGAGAACCTCATGGCAGACTGAAAATTTATGATAACTTCAGAAACTAAAATGCAAGATTTAGAAGTAATTTCAGTATCTTGTAAAAACTGGTTGAGAAGCCGGTTGAGGAAAAAAAAATAAAAAAATTTGTAGAGCTTCTTAACTACTCACAAAATGGAGATTAATAAATAACAAACTATACATAATGACATCTGACACAGAAATAGAGAATAATTTTAATAAAAGCCAGCTGGTAGGGCACATGATGAGAGTAATGGCTGACAGATGATTAACTGAATGACAAATGGATATATTTTCAAAGTAAGTAAGTTAACTTCATAAATCTACCCTTTATAATTTCAAAGGTCATAGGCAAGCTTCTTGTGAACATTATATCGTATTCCTCAAACAAAAGATGACTTAGGCATTTTCAATTGTAACCCTGCACTAAACATGAGTTTATGTTAAATATGACAATGCAGTCTGTATTTTTCATATAAAACTAAAAAAATAAAAATGGCTTTCTCAGTTTACTCGCATATAATATACAGATAATGATCAAATGACTTACACTTTTTTTCATTCAACACAGGTATGTAATCTACTCACCCCATTTGCATGAAGATATTCCACAGTTTTAGCCACCACTTGCAACACTGCGCTGGCTTCCCTCTCAGAAAAGAACTTCTGCCTCAATATTTTGTCCAGAAGCTCACCCCCTCGCATCAGTTCTGTGACCAAGTAAACTTTGCTCCCATTGTCATATACCTGGCAATTTGAATGCAATGTATTTCCAGCAATCTATTGATTCATCAGCTTGATTTAAAGAGTTGAATAATCTATGTCATTAAATGTCATCAGGAGTTATAGCATAGTACAATGCTTTATAAATTTGTGTTGTTACCTTTTCTTTAAACAACAACAACAAAAAAAAGCAGCACACAAAAAAATTATTTTTTTTGCAGCCCAGGAAAGAAAAAAACAAAACAAAACAAAGCGAGGGGGGGGGAGGAAGGAGAGAGAGAGAGAGAGAGAGAGAGAGAGAGAGAGAGAGAGAGAGAGAGAGGGAGAGAGAGAGAGAGAGAGAGAGAG
>JBCAUA010096462.1:0-10367 GCA_038406235.1 Peronia verruculata
AGGGGGGGAGAAGATTGGTTGATTGATTGATTTAGTCCATTAGTCAGGACTTTCTGATAATGCGGCCAGGCTTTTGATCTTCGTCATTTGTTGTTTGAAGATGGTTATGTGAATGATCTAGACAAAACAAATTAATTATGCTGGCGTCCTTTTTACTTTCAGGTGTTAAGTAATAGTTTAGGTCGGGAAACTCAAGCACCATTGAATGTGCACAAAACGTCCTGACAACGGCATTCACTGTTGCTTAGAATCAGAATGTTGATTGAGCGCGTGAATGCATAGAATGTTCTGTTGCGTGAGCAAGAAAGAAAGAGAAACAACGATTGTTTAAAAAAATAAAACAGCTATTAGAATCGACGGGATTGCAGCTTGTCAGATGCGGCAATTGACACCAGATGATCCAATCAATTAAAACCAGCCTCAAAAGCAAATCTGTTTGTGCCGACGACATGTCGAATCATCGGCATTTCACATCGTAACAACACTTCCATAATAGAAGTGCAAAATTTGGCATATAAGTTTTGTATCTGCACAACTTTCCTAGCCCCCATGTAATAGAGGACACGTTTTTATATTATCTGGTCATTTCGATTTTCTTGAAGCAATAGCTCCTCCCCCCCCCCCTTCCCCCTTTTGTTTGCCTTCAGAGAGACCTTCAAAGGGGAACAATGGGTTCAGTTCTTTAATTTAAGGCTTTGAAATTGGCTCCATAAATTAAATCCGGAATAATTTTGCACGTGGTGGTTATGTTTATCGATTGGGAAATAAGGTTTAAAACAAATTATTACTAGGGGAGGCATTTTATTTATTTATTTATTTATTTATTTATTTATTTATTTATTCGTTTGCTTATTTATTCATGTATTCATTTATTCATTTATTCATTCACTCATTCACTCATTTATTTATTCTTTTTATATCAACAGAAGTTATGGCCTGTCATATATATATATAATTATTTTTTTAATACATAATTCATCTCTGGTTTCATTTCTTAGAAACCGATATTGTGCGCTGTTAGGTCCATACGTTCGATATATATATATATATATATATATATATTCATTTTCATACCACTCCTCCACAAATAAAAATAGATCTAGCACATAGAGTTATAGACGAGAGAATTTTTTTTTTTTTTTGTAAGTCGCTCAGAACTTTCTCTTCACTTCTCCCTTCTCTTCACTCCTCGATTTCTAGCAGTCTGTTCGTGTTCATGTCATAAACTATTCTCTTTTTTTTTTTTTATCTTTATGGCCTTTTCAAAAGTGAATTTCGACAGCAATAGAAGATAAGGAAGTTCTCAGTAATTCACGAGTCTTTCAGCCAAAGTCTGGGGGAATCGAGATCGCAGGTGATAAGGTACATAGGCACACGCCGAGTCGTTATTTACACTTATCTGGATTAGGCCAGAAGGAAGAAAAGGAAAGGTATCCAAGCACGCACGTCAAACTCAGTGCGTGGAAGAGTAAACCTCAGGCTTTCAGACAATCGATTATACTGTGATTGAGCTTTTCTGATATTCCACTCTACAGCCACTGGTGGTCACAGACCTGTGGAGAAACATACGCTGTACAATTCAAAACCTATCAGCTCAACCCATTTAAGTTGTGGGACAGCCGAATTCTTTAAGATTTCCCCCCGACAAAATCAGTTCAAGAGGACATTCATTAATTTTGTGTCACTGTCATCTGCTTCTTATAGCTTACACTGGACGGGACAATCGTGGCAGGGCATTATGCTGATCTGATTCATTGTGTGTAGACTTGGACTTCTTGAGGGTTCTACTACCAGGTGACAGACACAATAACTGATCTTCACCCTGGTGGGTTCGGTGATGTCTCTCCTTTTTTAGTAAGCATTGGTTCTTTGGATGTGTAAAGTATCGGCATATCCTTGTCCGAGGACATTTTCAAGAGCTTGAAAACTCGATGTACGTGAGAAATAATAGTGTTGTCTTAGAAAGCTTTCCAATAACTGAGGTTCCTAATTTCCTGAAGCCACTGCGAGTGCATTATATGAAGATCGAAGAGCCGAGAGGTTATCAGCGCGATACTTGAGCAAACAGTAGAGGTAGCTTCAGAGTTAGGAATGTCGTGACTAATGTTTTTCCCTGTCTTTGTCTCTTTCCTAAGCTTATCAGGATACGGGAGCTCTCGCTATTGTTTAAACTGTGAAGGTTTTTCTTGTGCGGTGCTCGACGGGGTTAGTGGCTCATAAAACAGACATCCGCGTCCTCTAAAATCACGTCATTGTTATTCTACGGTGTGACAAAAGGAGGGGGCTCTACTGACTTTCAGCACACTGAAGAAGATCCAGCCTGAAAACTGGAATTTCATTTATGATAAACTCTTTTAAGTAAATAATAATAGCATAGATGGATGGCGCTGTTTCCGCCAGGAATTTGTCGTGTGTTATTCTATCGTTGGGGAGATACCTGGCCAAGCTAGAGTTTATTTTTTAAAAGCTTAGTCTTTATTTATCATGAGCAATTTATTTCAGCACCGACCCAATATCCTGACTGTGATGTACAGAATTTCCATACCTTCAGCTCTACGATGACCAGCGCTAAGACAAAACCGGTACTGAGAAGGCATTCGTCCTGTAATGTTCCGCCTTCTACCAGACCCAAAATAAGTGGATCGGCCAGCTGGACACCTTTACCCTCCAGGCCTCAGACAGACTTTGTCAATTATCCTTCAAACTTGACGGGAAAAGGACGCGGTCACAATTCCAGCGCAGCCACAGACTGGACAACTGTGCCCGACACTCCAACTTTATTTTGTGGAATCTCTAATAATTCACAGCTGTGCTCATCGAATGATTTCCAACGAATCCGTTTGATAAAGAAAGGTCCTTCCTCATCAAAATCCACCGGACAGCACAATGCTTATAAAGTCCCTTCTAGCCCAACCATCGAGACTACAGGCATTAGCCAGACCCCGTCCAGATCTTTGTCTTTACAGAATGAGATCGTGGACAGACTGACCAAAGGTGGCAAACCAATTGTATCCAAAGGCGGTCCACGCCGGCCAAGACGACATTCCTTGGATCTCTCTCAGAATTCTCCGAGATTTTCAGCAGTGGAGAGTACAGAACCCAAACCCATACTTAAAAACTGCTTAAAGGGCAGTAGTATTCCCATTGAGGACATCAGCCGCAGTAACATAATAGCAGATTATAAATCGTTTTTGTCCAGTCATCTGTCATCACCAACACCACCATCACCTCTTTCATCAGAGAATGACAAGTCAAAATTATCAAGTAGTATAAGGCCGAGTTTGACCAAATCACCGACACCTCCTGAAGGCGGATTCAGTCTCCGAGATGAGGACATTCTGAAAAAGTGTCAGTATCGACTTGGGCCTGGTCCCGTGACGCCAGTTGAAAACTGCCCAAAGAAAGTGACATTCAGTGATGATGTTTGTGTCATTAGACGTGGAGCTATGTCGGCGTCATTGAGACGCCACTCTGTACCCACTGTAAAAATCATGTGTGATTAGGAGGATTAAGGTATCCATTGTTTTGGTGGGTCATCTTCAGTTATAAACTTTGAAGACCAGCATTCATCTGAAATATTTTTAGCTAACACATGAGCTGCTGTTTATGCATTATATTTTTGGAATGAGAATATCAAATTTAATACGGTTTACTGTGTTCTTTCTTCAAATTTTCATCCTTTTGAGAAAGTCAAAACCATATTATCAATTTTGTGAACATTCCAAGAAAAATGATGAGCATGGTTTTATATTCCTTTTTAAAAAAGTACGCAAAATGTGATAACACGGTAAAAGTAATTTATTTTCCTCATTTCACACAACAAAAATAGGTACCTGTTTCAGTTGAAATGATTTACTTTTTGACGAGAAAGTTATGATTAAACCCCTCAGTTACATAAGTTCAGAATTCTTAAACTGTCTTCCCAGTCAATTTAACAATTAGGCAATATGTTAAGTATGTGCTCTCCTTATTGATTAACAGGACCACGATTCTCTTCTTTTCAATTGACATAGTACTTGACATGTTCTAGATTGATCGCTCTGATAAGCATATATATATAATAATAATAACTTGATTGTGTTTCTACAGAAAATGTTTACTGTACTAGAATACTTTGTAGGGGTAGATTATGATATATAGTGTGGCTTTTCAAATCGTATCTGCACTTGAAAAAAGATCGATAGAGATACCACCAATTAAAAGCTTATTATCGAGGCCTCGGACGAGATAGGACGTCATGAACTTTTACGGTCCCTATATAGCTCAGCCTGATCTCCTGCAGTGAATGATATACAATGTCAATATAAAAACATTAAAAATTATCAGGCCATATAACCTTACAGGGATCTTAATATGTCAGATCGAAATTTGATTACCTTTTTTTTTTATTGATGAGCATGGGCTTGTCCTCAATCTCGCCTATCCCGATTTTCTTTTTCTTTTTATTTACATGTATTTATTTATTTTTTTTTAAATTGATGTTTTTGTGTACGACTAGCTGCACATAGAGACAGAATAGCCTGAACAGATGGTTCAGCTTTAACAACAGCAACGACACCGTTTGAATAGAAATTTAAACTGGAAGTAGCCTGTATTCGAGGTCACCCAGTAACGTATCACTGAAATCATTATCATTATCACCTTGGATCACGCTGAATTGCCATTTGGTTTCACAGTCTCTCTTTGGGCCCATTGTTATGAACATGTTAATAGAGTGAAGCGCCTAGAGTTTGTTGTTGTTGTTGTTCATTTTTGTTGTTGTTGTTGTTGTTGTTGTGTGTGTGTGTTTGTTTGTTTGTCTGTTTGTTTGTTTTACTTTCTTGTCATTGTTGTTATTATATTATAGTTATATATTATTTGGTTTAGAGATGACTAATTAAAATTAGTAAATTAATGTAAAGGGTATTTTTGTTAATTGAATTACGTTAGGATAAACCCCCCCCCCCCCCTTCCCTCTTTATTAACCTTCATTGAGTTATAATAGCACTTCATCAAACACTGCCTAAACATTCCTAGGTAATCTATATGACCTAACGCTTTTTTTCCCCCTCTCTTTCCGGCATGGAATCAATAAGATTCAATTCCAAACATCAGAAGAATTCAGGATTTGTTCAAAATCATGTTTCCTTTGTGTTCGATCACTGTTATGCTGTTTTGATAATGATATAATATTTTGATGAAATGTTATACTGTGGGGCAGCTTAATCATGTCCATTTTCTAAATGCATCCCTTCCTTGTGATCACCTGGTGGTGATCGAAGAGTCATTTGTTTGAAGTTGCGAATTTGGTCTCTCCTTGGTAAAGACTCTCTGCTCCTGCGTATACAGTATGTATACAGTCTGTTGTTAATGATTCACACAGAAATGGTCACCTACCCATTAAGCAATTTATGAGTGTAACAAATTATGTCAAATATGGGATCAGATTGATTCATTTTCAATGTATTTTGATTGAAAAGGACAAGTCCTTTTGTGCCTTTGTCCATAGTGTGATTTCAACTACCATGTGGTGGCCGAGCCTCTCCCCACAATTGGATGATCGGACTTAAATAACTTGCTTAAAAATAATGTTATGCTATCAAATTTTTCCACCTCAATCTATTGCCAATTATCACCCCACCCTCACTCCTTTTTCCCTTCTCTCTGCCCCTTCCCGAAGCTGCTCTTTGAGCCAATGAACCAAACAGAATAGGTTCCATTTATCTAAATAAAAGTCTTACCTCTTAACTTGTTTTGCTGGTCAGTCGCTTCTTCACTTTGCCAGTCGACGGAGAACTTAAACTCGGAAGGGATGGTGACCTGGCCTTTTATTACGAATTATAAACATCAAAATATTAAGTTCCATAAGATATATTAGATATAAGATTCTTTATTCATTCCTGCCCTGAGTAAACAGACTAATTTTCGGTGGGAAAAGCTGTCAGAATACAGATGTTTATATCATGCACTTTAACAAATCAGTAATCTGTTCACTATAATCAGAGTGAAGACAGAATATCATATAATTTGTAGAATAGCATGATATAATATGTTATGCACATTTTGTTTCACTGGGTTTTCCTGGAATGTAGAAATGGATTTCAGTATTATGTATGTGAAGAGAGAGAAACAGAACGTGAAAGGAGGAAGAGAGAGAGAGGTGGGTGTGTGTGTCAGATGGGAGGAGAAGAAAGCTGAAACCTATGTGCTTGAATGATACTGAGGATTCATTTTTATATGTGTGTTGTTGAATTATACGTTAAAACTCTACAATAAACTGTGTTCCAACATATCATAGAAAATACATGTTTCAAGCCTAACCAATAATGCCTTCAGGTTCTGACTCTTTCCACATAATATGTATCATGTTTTTGTTTTGTTTTTTTCGTTCGTTTGTTTGTTTTATTCTGTCACTTTCATTTGTAAATGGTAACTTGTTTCAGTGGCAAGCCTCCAGTGACTTGTAGCAATAGCTGCACAATCATGCTACATGACTTTTAGACTTAAGTATCAAAAAAATTATCTTTGTTGTTGTTGTTTCTGTTGTTGTTATTGTTGTTGTTGTGACAATCATTCGTAGAACGTATTTGTGTGTTGCTTTTGTATCCCGTTTATTACGTTAATCTTTTTTTTTTTCTTCTTCTTCTTAAATGCATGTACTATTTTTCTGTCTTTGTTGTTTACAAGGGTATAGAATGTTCATTTGTCGCTGCATGGATATTAAAATTTCTTTGTTTTCGTATTTTCTTTTTTTATTTTTGTATAAATCTAGGTCTGTTATTGCATTATTGTTTAATTTATTGTATTTATTCATTTACATATTTACATTTCCTTTTATTCCTTCCCATGTCGTTTTTGTTTGCTTGTTTGTTTCTTTTTTAGAGCAGAGAGCAGTTCTGTGACACTTTTTGTACACTGCTATGATTGATCTGCATCTGTCAAGAGGTTGATTCTGAGCCTTGGCATTTCTGATAATATTTCACTTTCACACAGTTGCACGTATCACCTTGATTTCAACTATCGTAACGAACTTCTGGCATAATAAAATGGGAATTATTTAGCCAACTGGCTTGGACATGATTAGAATCATAAGGCTAGACGAGACTCACCCCCCCCCCCCCCTTTATTTTCCAAAAGTAAAGATAACGGTTTTATTATTAATCTAAACAGGAATTTTTAATTTTTTTTTTAACAAAGAACCGTCGAGATACCGTCCATTAGGAGGTTGAAAGACGTATATAGAACGTAATATAGACGAGACAACGATACACACACAAAAAGATCTTCTAATTTGAAACACAGTGATTGTATGGACTTATGATCATGATAAATATTCAGCAATATTAATGTTCAGTTAAAAAGTGATCGCATCTACTTTGCAAGCGTTGCAGGCCTGAGGACTATATTACTATATGGCACAATATTCGTTGACTTGTACTTAGATATCAAATAAACTGATGATATTGATTATGATAAAATAAAGAATTGTTATGGATAAGCACTGAGGCCAGTGGTAAACATGTAGATGGTGAGAACAATGCAGAGAGTAATTACATTCTGATGAAATTCAGATTACGATATCTGATATTCGTCATCGTTCCTACAGAAATTACAATAATGAAAATTCTCACACCGTTTTCCCATCTTACTCTCAAGATGACATATCCTGTTTTTGTTTATTTGTTTTGTTTTTGTGTCCTTTTTTTTTTTCCTTTTTGATCTGATCCCTAGGTAAGCTCTCATTTCACGATTATGTCCCTTGATCCATAACCCTTGCAGTTCGATCCTGCCTAGCATGGAAACCTAATGCAATCTAGGGCGATTGATCGACGTCCTGGTGATCTGCGACCGCTGAGAAGGCACTTCATTTCACACAGATCGTTGTCAGCTTACAAAAAACCTGTCGATACGCCGCCGCAAGTGCAGCAATGTAAACTCACAATTTTACAAACCCATGAAAAAAGCTATTCTAAGACTATTTCAAAATAGGTGAAGGTAAACAATTTGTTTTCATTAATTTCTTTCAAAGCCTGTACTGTTTGTTAAGCAAGAATATAACATTTTTGAAAATGAGATTTTTTAATTTTTTTTTTTTTATTTTTTTTATTTTTTTTTTTTTTTTGTGGGGGTGTTTTTGTTTTTGTTTGTTTATTTGTTTGTTTGTTTGTTTTTTACGCAAATAAATAAAGAGAAAATAATATATCTTTAAAACACAGGAACAATTTTAATAAAACACGAACACCTACCAAGCTTAGGAGGCACCCATATTTGGAGCTTTCTCAAGAAACAGCAGATTTATATTGTTTCATTCTTAGTGCTTTTCTCAAGGAGAAATACTGTGCACTGCTTTCAGTTCCATACCGATGTGGATTGTGTATGATTCTGATTGTCTCTTCCCATGGCATAGAACAGCAATCACCAACAATATGAAAGTATTCTGAAGATCTTGATACTTCTCTGGAGTAGCATGCGCAGTGTCAGTTGTGGTGTGCAAAGAAATGTATGCAATGTTGTGACAAAAGCCAACAAGCTTGTATAAGTTGGTTAAAACACTCATATATTATTATCATAGTGTATGCACCATTTGTATTCCTTTTTTTATTTATTAGATGTATCAACATTGAATGCCTTGATAAATTTCTTCTTTTTCATGCACCTTTCTTCTCTGTAGGCGTCAATGGGAAACAGTATAACAACAACACCCCAGTTCCCCCCTCCCCCCTCTCAGACACACAATATACTTCCGTAAGAGACAACTGACGGATTCTTTGTTTCCCTTTTTTTTTCTGGACAACGGCCTTCCTTTTAGTAGTTTCCAATCGGATGAACCAGCATGTTTCCAGTATGTCTCTGTCCCTGATCCTCTCTCTCTCTCTCTCTCTCTCTCTCTCTCTCTCTCTCTCTCTCTCTCTCTCTCTCTCTCTCTCTCTCTCTCTCTCCTCCCTCCTTTCCTTTCCTTCTCTGATTTCACCACCCCATGCTTTTCTGTCTGTCTCACACAATAATTGTCAGGTTGTCATGTCTGTGTGGATTAACAAACAGGGTTTGTGGCGTGGTGAGAAAGTTCTTCTCTGTTGCTTACATTGTTTCATCATGGTTACCTAAACTGCTCAGCAGCTTATTTGATTACGACTCTTTTTATACACGCTTCGCCTTATTATTCATAGGGGAATATTATATCAATAATTCTTTTTCATTTAGTGATTTTCGGGGTGTTTCATTTATGCAGACCTATGAATACTCGGTGACAGGCAAACGCTATTCAAATATGTATAGGCCTGCCACCTGAGAGGATCGATTTTCGCTTGGTATTCTGGCTTTGAATAGAACAGCTCCTATTTCGACTTCCCATTGACTCGGTGGCTGCCATAAACCAACGCTAACTGGACAATAAATACTGAGAATGTTGGGGCTTTCCCAGCATTCAATTCACTGGCATTGGGCAAATATACACACACACATATGCAAACCCAATAAGTTGTGGATGAACGAGGCGATTGGTTTGGTCAGGAGGTTTCCATACGGGACGATTGCCATGGTGACAGTGAACATTCTTACTGTCAAACTGTTATATAATGATATCTGAAGTCTTGGGTTTGGACCCACTGAACAGAAATTATCGCATCTCTGATAACAACAGAATCACAAAATTGAGAAAGATTCTGTAAAATAGCCAGTCAAAATTAAATGACACCGCCAGTAGCCTTCAAATATCTTCCCCAGAAACAAAACAAGAATGTCCAATTGTTCCATTTGGTGGAGAGACTGGCCAGATCTACATAAGTTATGGAAGGAAAACTATCTTTATGATCTCCAGATCTTAAAAATTTGGCAATGGACGCCCTGATCCTAAAGAAAGCTGGCAAAAGATTTTCCGCTGAGTTTAGTACTGGTATGCGTTTTTGAATAGCAGCAGTCAAGGTGGTAAGGGAGACACTAGATAGAATGGATTTGCAACGTGTTCTGGTATACCAGTGGGCGATTTGTCAACCCCACAAGAATGGGTGGCTTACGTTGGCCAAACCCAGAGCAACAATAACAACAAAACTGAAAGAAAGTAAGCGCTGATCTCCTTATCAGGAGCAGTCGTTGGTATTTATTTATTTATTCATTTATTCATTCATTCATTCATTCATTCATTCATTCAATCATTAATTCATTCATTCGTTCATTTATTTATGTATTGATTTATTTTTTTAATAGATGTATAGCAGTAGAAATATTTATATCTGTCGCATAATATAATATGGAAGCGGCTAAAATCCCCGAATGGGGGAAATTAGCGTTTGGGACTATAATCCCCGATCGCCCGGACTGACACTACAATATACCAAATAATAAAACAATCCCGCTGGCTTAACCTGTTGGGACCCTCGACCAGCGCAAGT
>JBCAUA010096473.1:0-10366 GCA_038406235.1 Peronia verruculata
ATAGATAGATAGATAGATAGATAGATAGATAGATAGATAGATAGATAGATAGATAGATAGATAGATAGATAGGGTCTCGATGGATGGATGGATGGATGGATGGGTGAATGGCCCACGGACTGACGACCAAATGATCGATCGACCGACAGACAGACAGAGATAAAGATGGAAAGAAAGAAAGTTGGATAGAATATCCCAGGTTTACTGCCAGCCACATATTATATAAAGAGCATGGCTTTGCACATATTTTTTCATAGTGCCATGAACATGGGCAGTTTTTTTTTTTTTTTTGCTCCATTGAAGGCAGTATTAGTGATTTCAATATTTTATGACAGGTAATATATTTTGAAACCTTTCTGTTGTGTTTTTAATTCCCCCACATGGAATCACAAAGCAGTGCTTAATTAAGAATGGGTCAAATCACCCTACAGTTTTTGTCTTATTCATAAGTAACCTCGGTCTCTTGTGACAGCCAACTGGTTAGTCCTGTCTGAGCAGGAAGTTTCAAAATGACACCTGTTAGTAATTAGTGATAGGATTAAAGACAAATACCCATGTATATGCTAGTTGATGCCGTCAAGAGGACTGATTTTTTTTTCATGCGAACAGTTATTTCTCTCGCCCTCGTGTGTGAGTGGCTGTGTGGGTGAGCGTGACAGTGAGTGAGTGAATGAATAAGTGAATGAGTGAGTGAGTGAATGAGTGATCGATGAGTGAATAAGTGAGTGAATGAATGAGTTACTGAATAAGTTAGTCAAAGCAAGCGAGTGAGTGAGTGAGTGAGTTAGAGTGAGTGAGTCAGAGTGAGTGAGTGCGCGAATGGGTGAGTTGAGTGAGTGAATGATGAGTGAGTGAGTGATCGCTGAGTGAATAATTAAGTGAATGAGTGAGTTAGTGAGTGAGATAGAGTGAGTGAGGTAGAGTGTGCAAGTGAATGAGTAAGTGAGTTAGTCAGAGTGAGCAAGTGAGTGAGTGGTAAGTGAGTGAGTGAATGTGAGTGAGTGAGCGAGTGAATGATGAATGAAAGTGATCGTGCAGTGAATAAGCAAGTGAATGAATGAGTGACTGAGTGAGTTAGAGTGAGTGAGTTAATGAGTGAGAATGAGTGAATAAGTGAATGAGTGAGTGAATAGGTGAGTGAGTGAGTGAGTGAGAGAATGCGTGAGTGAGTGAATGATGAGTGGGTGACGTATGAGTGAATGAACGAGAGCAAGAGAAAGACGAGAGAGAGAGAGAGAGAGAGAGAGAGAGTAATTGGATGGAAAGAATTCAGAAGAAGAATTGAAGGAGGTGGGATCTTGATCACACTGTCCAGTACATCGCTCTATTCTCATTCTTAATCTTTCCTGTCACTTGCATTCTATTTTCATTTTTCCATTCTAAACTTCAGCCTAGTCCCCTGGGTAATTAAAAAGCTGGAGCTTTTCACACTGAATCAGAATCCCCAATTTCCTGCGCGAAAAAAAAAAACAAAAACAAACAAAAAACTGAAAACGAAAACAATATTAAAAAAAAAAAAATTAGTAAAAATTAATAATTTAATTAAAAACAAAGAACAAAAGGGGGAAAAAATCACAAAACAAAAACAACGAACGTTTTGACAAGATGATAATATACCCATCATGATCATAGTGTGATTTTGTAAAAAAAAATAGATTTCTTCCAACTAAGGGAACGGCTTGAAAGCCTTGTCTAATTTTAGTAAGGGGGGGGGGGTGGGAAGGGAGAGAAAGAAGGGATACAAACACTTCAAATTGTTCACTATCATTGACATAGAAACACACAAACATGCAGGGGATCAGCGACAGTTGTTCTCGGATCTTGTGGCGTGCTGGAGCGGTAACGAACATCATAGAGTGTTCTATTTTGTGAGGGGTACAAACATTAAGCCGGGGATTTCCAGGGTTTTTCTATGTCGGATATGAAGTATTGTCGGTCGAGCTTGTTTAGCTGTTACCTCTTTTACAACGCTTGCTTAATACTTAATGTGCAGAGCAGACTGGTGTAATTTTCCTAACTGAAAGAATGCAGGAGTAATTCACTGTAATGTCCTTAATCATTTGCTTCCTTCTTGGCATCTTTGCGCCCTCTTTGTTTCTCTCTCGTTCTTTTCTATTCTTATTGTTTTTTTCCCTTTTCTCTTACTTCCCCTATGTTGCTGTACTTATATTTCTTCTCCCTTCCTTCATTTTCTCCTTTGCCCATCTGTCTGTCTGTCTGTCTGTCTGACTGTGTTTCCCTCTTCTTGTTCTGATTCGGTTTGTGTTTCTCTCTATGTTTGTCTCGCTCTGTCTCTGTTTTCTGTCTATTTTTGTCTCTCTCTATCTCTGATTTATCTCATTCTCTATATTTGTCTCTCTCTATCTCTGTTTGGATCTCTCTCTCTATGTTTGTCTCTCTCGATCTCTCTGTCTATGCCTGTGCCCTCTGTCTCTTTTTCTCTCTGTGTTTGTCTCTCTATCTGTCTCTCGTGGTGCCTATCTCCCTCTGTCTCTCCAATCTGTACCTGGCGTCTCCGTACCTTCCTTTTCGCTGTCCCATTCGTTCTTCTGTGTGTCTCTGTCTGTTCCCCCCCCCCCCCGCCCTCCCTCTCTCAGTCACTCTCTTTGTCTGTACCCCCCTCTCTTTCTCTTTCCAAGTCACTGTCCGTCTCTGTTCCCTTCTCTTTCTCTTTCTCTGCCTGACTACGTGTGCCCTTCAGCTCTCTCCATTTCCCACGTATTTGTGATTTCTCATGGCGAGAATATGCCTTTAAAAAAATGTTTTTGCTGGACTTAGCGCTCAAATCCTCAAGGGTCTGAAGAAATAATCCATCCCTGACGGGGACAGAGTGACCCCAGACGCTGACAGGACATCAGTGCTGGATTGTCACCTTGTCCGTTCTTGTCTTATTCCTTAACTCTCACTGCTCCTGTGCGGCGGAAGATTGGGGGGGGGGGGGTATTGTGTGACAGAAGAGTTACGACACCTTTCCTGTATTTATAGGGCACTAACTCCGTTGCATAGAACAATACATAATATATGGCACAAGGGAAGGAATACATTGCATAGGGCAATAAGTATAATATAAAACGCAATGATTATACTGCACAGTGCAGTAACTACACCGTATACGTATGTTGTACTAGGCAAGTACTCGCATAAAGCAGTAACTACATGTATGTTGCATGTGTATGGCAGTACAATATAACTACTCTCTTAATCGCAGTAGATACATTGTACAAGCAAAGAAACTCAGTATAAGAACTTGCACAAAGTAGTAGTTATGTTGTTCAAAGCAGTGTAGTATAATCACTGTCTTATTGGCAATAGATACATTGTACAAGGCAACAGACTAACTCAGTATAACTCCTTGCACAAAGCAGCAATTATGCTGTTCAAAGGAGTGTAGTATGATCACTGTCTTAGTGGCAATAGATGCAGTGTACAAAGCAGTGTATATTAAAAGGCTGACCACAATTGTGATACACAGATGTCTACAAACGTGACATGAAATTCACCAACATTGCAACTGAAACATAGGAAAGCCTGGCTGCTGACAGGGAGTCTTGGACATCAGCTGTCACAATGGGAGTGAAATCAAGCTACGCCAAAAAAATGCAAGAGTGGGAGGACAAGAGAGAAAGAAGGAGAAATCCAAGCTCAAGCAGCAACTTTCACAACCTGTTCAACTACAATTACTGTGGCAGGGCATGTCTCTCACACACTGGCCTTTACAGCCATGAAAGAAATGCTCCTCTCGGCCTTGAGGGTACATTGTCCATAGTCAGCTATGACCGAAAGAATCCGTCCATCCATCCATCCATCCATCCATCCATCCGTCCATCCATTCATCCATCCATCCATCCATCCATCTATCCATCTCCATCCATCCATCCATCCATCCATCCATCCATCCATCCATCCACCCATCCACTAGGCAGTGCAGTTACTCGTACAAAGTAGTAGCTACGCAGCATGTACAAACCTTACAGTATAGCCAATCTCTTAACGACAGTAGCTGCATTATACAAGGCAATATAAGTACCCTGTATATTCTAGAACATTCATTCTGTGTATATGCTGTACAGTGCAATACATATATTGGTGGATGGAGATGCTGTGCTGGATCACATAAATTCTTAATTACAGAGAAAATTATCTTTCTAGGGAATATGTAGCAAACATTGTCTCATGGCATGCCTGTAGCCATGTAATTTTATTTTGGCTTGGTTTGGGACGGATGTAGGAACGTGAGCTGGTTATTTGTTGAAATACGCAAACAACAACAACAACAACAACAACAACAACAACAACAACAACAACAACAACAACAACAACAACAACAACAACAACAACGCGACGACGAAGACAACAAAACAACAACAACAAAGAGATGTTTGCAAATGTTACTGTCAAAAAAATTCAGCCCTCGCTCATTGAAAATAGGCTGTAATTGGAGGAGAGCTGCTATATTCGGCCACAGTGTCACATATCACCCGATGTTTTCCACTGAATCCTAGAATGTTCAGGCAGATGGGGAAACAGATAAACGACCAAAACATGCATAACTGGATGGATGGATTGATTGATGAATGAATAGATGGATGGATGAAAGGATGGATGGATGGATGGATGGACGGGTAGAAGGATGGGCGGATGGGTGGATGGATTAATTGATGGATGGATGGATCGATGAGTGGATAAATGGGTGGATGGATGGATGGATGGATCTATGGATAGATGGACAATAGATGGATGGATGGATTCATTGACGGATGGATGGATGAAAGAGGAATGTATGAACCTTCAAACCAACTGACTAGGGCCTGTTTATTGACAGAATGAGCCAGAGATAATCCAAACACAAGAACTGCATACATATAATTATTGTGCCCTTACATTTTTCATAAGGACTTTCTGTGTATTCCAAGTCCCACTCGCTCTTTCCATTCCACGTATCCTCAGCGGACAGCGTAAGAGGTTTTAGATTGAATAACCATGCCCATAAAATATGGGAGTATGCGAACCTTATGTAAATGGCATTCCGACTGTCAGGATTACGAGTGATAATTTTGTTTATTATGGTCCTGTTAGTGTTAATTGTTACGCTTGAGACCTCCGACAAATGACAGTGGGGGAAGCTCGTGGCCCGTTGGTCATTGTTTACACCATTCAACACCTTTCCGAAATTGAAATTTTCCTGACTTTCCCCGAAGGGAGATTTAAAAAGAAATTGTTTGATCTGATATTAATACTTTCAAGATTAAAAAAATGAACAAAAAATAAATAAATAAATAAATAAATAAATAAATAAAATAATAAATAAATACCACTTCCACTGCTACTAATAATAATGGTACTATAAGAATGGTAATAGTAGTAATAATAAGGAGAACGATATAATAAAATAAATAAAATGAAATGAGATGCGACACGATGAAATAAGGCTCTCGTCAAATTCTGGGCATTTGCAATTATTCGTATCACTGTGAATATTATTCATTTCTCTTTCAGACTGTGAAAAAAATGATTGTTCTACCCGAGACAGAAGTTGGGATAATGGCAATTAAAGACGATGGGGTGGCCTGCTGTTGGAGCTGAATTTAGTGAGAAAAGAGTTGATCACTTTTGTAAATCCTTCTTTACCTTTGTTAGGCCATGCCACTAAATTACAATTTTTGGGCCTTTACTGGCTCCATTTCAGTAAGGAATTCTGAAATGCATTTTTAGATTGATATCGAAGGGTTTGGTGAAAAAAAAAAAAAAAAGTTAAAAATTCATTCACTGTTGAAAAACACGTGATTTCTCTGGTCGGCTCAGTTTGACGAGCGCCTGATTTCACCTGGTCACGTCTCAAATAAAACTAATAAAAAAGTATTCTCTTTGCAGTGTTGAAGATGATGGTATAAAAACAACGGAGATAGGATGACGAGCCTCTTTCGCGGTCTCGAACATGTTGACACAATAATAGAGGAATCATTTCGAGTTTATACTTATGTTTTATGGGAGATTAGACCGGTTGTGAGGAGCAACCTGGACAAGCAACCTGGACAGTCAGCGTGAAAAATTTCATCTTGTTTGGAATTAACCTATTATATGATATCTGATCTCATTCTAGAACACATGATTGTAGTTCTTTAGTACATCTCTATATTCTGTGGCAGGGCATGTCTTTCCCGCATTGGCCTTTGCAGCCGTGAAAAGAAATGCTCCTCTCGGCCTTGAAGGTACATTATCCATGGTCACCTCTGACTGAAGGAATCCATCCGTCCATCCATCCATCCATCCATCCATCCACCCATCCATCCATCCATCCACTAGGCAGTGTAACCTCTCGTACAGAGTAGTTGAGCCAACGCAGTCAAAAGAGTGGTTTGCTTTTTATTTTTTCCGGGGCGTTTCGTCGCCTTAGTCAGCACTGTATACCCAAGGAAACAGTCTGATCATGTTTTTTTTTTCATGAATGATTGTGGTTACCAATCAAAGTCAGTGTGGAAGATACCAGTTTGCCCTGGGCCAGTCCGGTTGGTAATTAATTTCGATGATTGCCAATACGCTCCTATTTTTGGGTTTTGACAATTCTGGGACCATCACAGCATAATGGAAGGCTGGCATCTCTCCTGATGGTCAGTCCTTCTCGATTGGTCATCTGGCTTGTTTACCTTGAGTATACAGCCTCGAGCGATGTCTCGGGTTTTAATCTAGGGTAGTCAATAGCTGTGGTTGAAATAGGTAGATTGGGTCTCCAACTTTGGGTAAAATGACGTGAACATAGGAGATAAGTTGGGTAGAGGGATGAAGGTGACTATGTCTTGTACGTGTATAGATGAATGATTAGATGAACAGAGCAGATAAATATAAAAGTATGTGCTCTGGTTGGAAAGGTGGTTGAATGAATGGTTGGACAAAGATGGAGATTGATTAGATGAGTGGTTGTGTAATGGTTGTGTCTTTGAACACTGATAGGTATGATCAGATGGATTATAGATTGAATATGTTGGAATGCATTCATTGAATGGATGGATGGATGGATGGATGGATTGATGGATGGATAGATGGATGTATAAATGGATGGATGGATGGAATAAAGGTGCATGGATAAATAGATTCATGGGTGGATGGATGGATAGATTAATGGATGGAAGGAAGGAGGCAGGGATAGAGTGAAGTAACTGATACATTGAGTGGATTTTTGTTTTTCTGTGTGTCTTTTTGTTCATAATGTAGCATGTAATATATTAAATCTATGAATATAAGCACTGAGGGTTTGAAAGATTGTTTTTGTCTAGGATAGAGAATACTAACATGCATTTGTTTGGGCTGCATAACGAATGGAATGGTAGACGAGAAATAGGGAAAGAAACACATTTGTGAACGGAAGGAGGAGGTAGGAAGCTAAAACTGTCATCCAGTTTTAGGAGAAACTAGCATAGCACCATAATAATACAATCAGTTGTCAATTCAACTAGACACTCTATCAAGATAGGTTAATTGTGGGTTATACCCAGCGGCAGTTCATTGTTGTTCCTTTTTCCTTGCCAAAATAATCATAAAAGCTTAAAGCATGGAGCAGTGGTCTAGAGCAGGAGTTCCCAAAAAGAGGGGCGAAGCCTTGGCAGGGTGGTCGTGCAGCCTTTGCTGGAAGTAGGTGGTGATAAAATTAGTTTGATCCCATCAATTAGATTTTCTATGATCTATGCTCTCTTTGTGAATTAAGGTTGGACCAGTGTTGCGATTTACTTTGTTAATAAAGAGTGAAAAAAATTATTTGCTGAATGTTTTTTTCCTAACAGAATACTAAATGTAAAATCAACCTGCTGATAACAGGAGGTCATGTTTGTTTCAAGCCCTTTGGTAAGGGGCCGCAGTGCAAAAACGTTGTGAATCACTTGTCTAGAGCCATCATCCCGAAAGTGATCTTACAACATACCTCATGTGACAAGGGAACCGAACCATAGAGTAGGAATTCCTCCTTCATTGTGGACCATGTCACGTTGTATGCACTGTGATATTGCTGGCCATAACTTGCCAGATGCAGTCTCACAGCGAAACAGGACTGAGGTCCTTCAGCGATCGCCCAGTGTGAGAAGTTAATGAAAAGGGTGAGTGGCTCCCGTCCGGGCTGATTGACAAACATCTAGCCCTCCAGCAACAGACGCAGAGATATTTGGTGGGGAAACTTACCATCCATTTATTTTCCCTCTATGGGAGTGTCTTCTTTCTCTTTGTCGCCTCCTCCCTCTCTTCATTTCTGGCCCCTTCTATCCCTTCATCTTTTCTCTTATTCTTGATTATTTTCGTTTTAATTTGTTCCCCTTTTTTAAAGATCTCCGTTCAGTTTTTCTCTTCGGTTCGTCTTTTCTTTCTGTCCATCTCTATCAGTCTGTCTGTCTGTCTCGTCTGTCAGCTTTATCAGCCTCTCTCTCTCTCTCTCTCTCACTCACTCTGGCGCGCTTTCGTTCTCTTTTTCTCTGTCTCTCACACGCCTCCTCTATCTCTTTCAGGTTTCTTCCAAACGTTTCCGCAAAGCAGGGTCACCTTTTCTCAGTTTCGTTCGCCCACACCAACCTCTCCCGTCTACTGGGCATGTGTCATGTGTGTCGGAGTCGGACTATATGTGTCATAATGATAATATTCTGTTTAACATCTGACGCGTGATTCCATTCTGTATACGAAATACTCGGACATCTGAACTGGTTTGGCAAATATTGTAGACAATTTGGAACAACTGTTGCTCACATTTCACGTCATTGGTCGCCTCCATCCACCCCGATTTCTTGATCACACTCTTGACATCGAACGTAATTACACTCACTGAAGTGAAATTTACCACAGTGGAAGGCGAGGCCCGGTAATGTATTGTTATTTGTCGCCAAAAATGAAAAAACTACAAGAACACTGGAATTGGATTTGAAACTTCATCCATCTGCTATCCAATTTCAATATCTGAGCCTGAGTCACCTGAGCACAGCTGCTCTAATGTTCTTTGACAGAAGAATTGTTCCAGAATACGCTGTTATGAGGTAATCGAGATTTAGTTTCGAGATCATCCTTCTTCAGTGAACAAATGCAGTTTATAAAGGATGAAAAGATGCAGCAAGATATCCCATAATACTTTCGTGGTTGTAGATGGGTATCGTTTTTTTTTTCTATTATACATTAAATCATAAATAGTGAATCATGTTTCATTATGTTACTTCAGAAAGTTTAAAACAAAGCAAGGGCCGTCTCCTATCATCACTGCTCCCTTCCCTTTCCTTCCGCCTCTACTCCTGTGGCTATATGATTGTCATTGTTTAGGATTGCTGCGGTAGAGAAGTTTATTGTCCCCATGTTTTAACTCTCTCTTGACGCCCTTACGCAAAACGCCAAAGTACATGATTGAACCGTTTGAATATTGAAAAAGGAAAACTACAATCTGGAAGATCCAGAAGTTCAGTCTGGTGATATTTTTCGGCTGGACCGGGCTGACATCTTAAGAATTGAGGTCAAAGTAGAGTACTCGTATATATATATATATCTCAGAACCGTTCTGCTCACTTTGAGAATTCTCATTGTATTCACTGTGAGAAAACGCCCAACTTGTGCACTCAGTTTGAGATGTTAAGTCTCCAGACGTCTTCCAATCTCCAGGAGGCGGTTATCTGGACGGTTAGTTTGAGATCAGTCTCAGTCATGTTTTATGATGTTATCGCTATTTGTTTGCACAGTTGTCTTCATTCTTCTGATATCCGCGTTTTTGCTCACTGTGGGACTGTGTCCATCTTTATTGCTCAGTTTGAGATCCAGATTGCGGCATGATTTTTATTGATATCGGAATGGGGCTGTAGTATGGTCTCTTTTATCCAGTAAGTTCGGTTCAAGTGACCCATTACATTTTATCACCTCAGGAAGACAGTACCTTTACAAAGACTATTGTGAAGTTCATTTGTATAAGCTTGCAGGCGGTGAAAGTCATCCTCAACTTTCCGGGGGTGTCATCTCCTCTTTCTCTCTCTCCTTGCTCCTGCCATCAGTCTCGCTTTCTTTCCTCTCTTCTTCTTGACATGTAGACCTACCTTACCGTGTTTGGCACAATATAGCTGGGATTGTGCTGATATGCCGTTCAATCCCAACACAAACAAATAAAACGATCGTGTAAACTTTGAACGAAGATAGATAAACTGGTGCAGCATTATACACCGTGTTATTGTCTGGATAGCATTGAAGTTGGAATGAGCGTCCCTATGTCACGTGGTTCAATTTGGATTTTACATGTTGTGAGCTCACTTCTCTGTTGCCCTATCTCCATTTTTCACATTTTTAGAAAATTAGGTATTTTTTTTCAAAATCACATGACCTAGTGAACATCGCTCACATGTGGCTTTGTTTACTTGCTCTGCGC
>JBCAUA010096484.1:0-10366 GCA_038406235.1 Peronia verruculata
CCCCCGCCCCTTTTTTGAGGGAAAAAAACCCCCCCCCCCCCCCCTCCACACACACACACACACTTTTCCCGCTTGACGCATTAACTCTCCAGACCTATAGTTAACTGTTTGTTTGTGTTTGCTGTGTTGAGTTTTAACGGCACATCAGCACAACAACGGCCATATTGTGCCTATTACGGTGGGTACGGGTACATTCACGTATTAAATGCTGATCAAAGTATAATGCAAATAAAAGTAACGTTGAACGGACAGCGCGTTTATGAGTTATATAAAAAAGATATCAAAATGTGTATATAAATTGGGATCTATAGTTAACTGGACTCGTTCAGAATCTCTTTGTAAAAAAGTAAAAGTAAAAGTACCATCCCTTGATCCTCAAGAGGGGAAATTGGCTTGGCCATTTCAGACCGCGTCGCCGCTGTGCAGCGCCACTGTACTTCCCCCGATATACATCAGGTACCCGTTTTGACAGATTGGTGGGCTGAGGAAAAGTGCGTGTTAGTATCTTTCCTAAGGATACAACATGCAACCGTTGCGATTCGAACTTCCGACTTCTGCTTCCAAAGGCCGCAGCACAAATCACTGAGCTAACACGCCACTAATAGTATAGTATTTCAACTTTACTTTAGGCCATGGGGCCTTTTGCTGATCTTTTGACCAGTGTAAGTTTCTACTGCCGGTATTAAACGTATAACTGATTGGTGGGTGGTAGCGGGCACGGTCTGGGTGGCTCCAAGCGGATGGCTGAGTTTCTGGGAAAACAACTAGTCCTTTTTGCTTCTTGTTGTTATTTTTCCGTTTGTTGTTGTTGTTGTTGGAAGTTATTAACTCAGATCATTGTTCTGCACAACAGTGGCTATTCCATCTGATTTACAGGGATGTCAAATTTCCTACTTTAGTAGGATTTTCTACTTTTTGGCTGTCAGTAATTTCTCTGTTGGCCCCAAATCCCGTATTGTTTATAAATTTACCATAAATGTACTTCAGGTTTATGTGTGTGCCAAAGAATAATTATTATGCCAGGAACTTTTTGCTACATTTTCATGCAGATAGATTGACATCCCTGTGTTTTAGACAAGATAGTTAAGGCTCAGGACCTACGAACTTAGAAAACTGAACTTGTGTTCTTGTCTCTCTTCCCCCCCCCCCCCCAATGGTCCATCATTCCAATTTCTGTCTGTGTAGGCAGATATTCATGATCGGCTTTCAACAATGTTTTGTTGTTGTTGTTGTTGTTGTTGTTGTTTATTGTTGTTGTCGTGTCTCCTGTTGCTATTTCTATGTTTATATACAGATATATTGAGCAGTTTCCAGAGCTTTTGTAATTGTTACACTAATTCGTTTTGGCATTGGTATGCAGCCTGTCATTTTGTATTCTGTACATGTAGGAGGATATTCAGCATTTCGCGGAGTTTTCTCGTTGTTGGAATAAGTGCTGTTCTTGTTTTATCCTCTGTTTGTCCCCTGTCCATGTAGGAGGAAAATAGATAGTTTTGTCGTGTTGTGGTCATTTCTGTTATTGCGTCTTCCCCCCCCCCCCTCCCCCTTTGATTGTCCGTGTAGGAGGATAGTTGATAGTGAACAATTTCCAATAACTACGGTGTTGTCCCCATAGTGTGAAGTGTTGTTGATACTGTTACATCTCCTGTCTGTGTCCATGTAGAAGGACAATAGATAGTTGTTGTTGTTGTTGTTGTTGTTGTTGTTGTTGTTGTTGTTGTTGACGTTGACGTTGTTGTTGACGTTGTTGTTGACGTTGTTGTTGTTGTTGTTGTTGTTGTTGTTGTTGTTGTTGTTGTTGTTGTTGTTGTTGTTGTTGTTGTTGTTGTTGTCATTCTCGTGTGTTTTCTATATGTATAGGGAGACACTGAACAGTTTCCAGAGATTTTGTTTTCGTTGTATATTTCCAATTTGAGAAGCAACATGATGAAATCAGGTTTAGTGGTTTAGCATGAAGAGGTTTTCTTGTTGTTGTTTTTTCTTTTAAATATCACCATAAAGCTTATTCATTTTTATTTCTATTGGTGAAAATATTTGTTCTATGTCTAGAAGAAGGTGAGAAATTGGAAGTTTAAGATGGTGAGGGTGACCTGCTATGGCAACTGAATTTATTGAACAAATGGATGGTATTTTTTGATAATCCTTCTTAATCCTCCTTTAGGTCATAATTGGGTATTACTAAATAAGAGTATTTGGACCTTTACTCTCAATATTTCCCAGCAAATTTAACTCTGAAATACAGTTTTTAATGGGCAAAGAAGAGTTCTATGCAGATTAAAAAACAAAATATGTATATATTAAATGTCATTTATTGTTGAAAAAGTCATAATTTCTCCATCTGCTTGAGCATCTTATTTCATTTTGGCGTGTCTCATTTGTTTTCTGTCCTTGTTGGAGGATATTCAGCAGTTAAAAAAAGATTTTGTTGTTGTTGTTTTTGTCTTTGTTATTGTAATTGCTGTTGTTGCTGTTATATTTCCAATCTGTCTTCTGTCACTCTTGGAAGATATTGAGCAGTTTTGTTGTTGTTGTTTGTTGTTGTTATTGTTGTTGTTGTTTGTCTATTTCATTTCTGACCATGTAGGAGAACATAGGCAGTTTTATTGTTGCTTTTTTTTTTGTGTGTGTTGTTGATATGTCTCATATTTGTTTCTGTATGTTTAGGGAGCTTTTTCAGCCAGTCAGTTTTAGAAAACAGTTTTGTTATTATTATTATTATTGTTTTTGTTATTAACTTTCCATCCTCCAGTTCTTCTTGCAGTAGGGCAGGCAGTCTTTCCACATCTTTGAATGATATTGCTGTTACATTCACCATTGTGTGGCCTGGCTTGGCTCTGCTTCTACTGGAAACTTATCATTCTGGGAAACTTGTATTGAGCACAATTTTGTTTTCAGCAATAGTTGCCATTATGTGGTTGTCTCTAGAAGTTGTTCTATCTTTGTTGAAAAGAGAATCAGTGTTCGGACTTGATAAGATCCTGTATTCTAACAGTTCTGTTGATTCCCTGGTAGTTAAGGACAACTGATTAAAAGCATTAGGCACAGCAGCACCAGTGCAGAATAGAGACTATCAGGGATGTCCGATTTCCTACTTTTGTTGGATTTCCTACATTTTGGCTGTCAGTAATTTCTCTGTTGGCCCCAAATCCGGTATTATTTACCATTTACGTACTTCAGCTGTATATATTGCTAAAGAATGCTAGGAACTTTTCCTATTTTTTCATGTAGACAGATTGACATCCCTGGACTAATTCAACCATCTGCACAAATGAAAGGAGCCATATTAATAGCTCTATTTGATTCATCAGCTCCCAGAAAGATCAACAGGAACTCTGCATTGAGACCAGTTTTGTCCACTACCAGCAGTTGTTCAGCAGTTTTGCCTGAATCCTCTCAAACACCATTCCTCTTGTGTGCCATCTCTGTATCCAGTTCTATCTTTTGCCTCACTTTGAACCCGTGATTTTGGATTTTTTTGTATAACTGTATCATTTGAGAATCATCTGGAGAACGGTTTTATGGTGTCAATGAAGCATCAAAACATGTTCACCATGAGTTGATCAGTAAATGAATTTCAGAGCTTATGCATGTATGATATACTCTTAATACTATGATTTTTTCCCCATCTCTGCCTTTTTGCTTTATGTTTCTGTTTTATTATGGGATGTATGTTCCATGCCAAAATTTTGTAAACGTTACCGTGATTCCATAAGAAGTTATCATTGTCGTTGTTGTCATTGTTTATTTTCAGAGAGAGGGATATGTGTGTCATTTTATATATATGTGTGTCTGTTGTGGGTGATTTTCATTAGAAGATTATCATCATCCTTAACCAGATTGAAATCAGGTTTGTTTAGTTAAATTAGTATTTATATTTCAACAAAATATTGTCTTTACTCCTTTCAGATCATTGAAGTCAACTGCATGAGCAAGGTTAAATTGAAATATTGGTGAGTATCCCTTGTCTGGGTCAGTTTGCTCTTAACCTGTTTCTGTAACAACGGTTGCTCATGTTAAAAAATTGATGGTTCATGCCTTAAATAACGATTCAAGGCTAGTATACTCTTAGTATGTTGTATGTTCTTTGGAATCTACTTTCAATGTGTATAACAATGCTTGAGCCTTTGAGCAAATCGGCCTCTTGACAGTTCTAGGGTTAAAAATTTTCAGAGATACTCTTGAGATTGGACTGTTCATGATTCATTGTAAATGTTTCTGAACCAGTCGTCAGAGAGTGCCAGTAAAAAATTACTACCTGACAGATCTGCATCGACAAATGTAGCCGTTTATCTGTGCCCCAATGTCAGGGGACAGAAATTGTTTCAGCCCACGAAGTTGTCAGCATGTGTGGTGCCATCATTATATATAACAGTGAGCTAAACAGGGTCTGACCACCAGCTACAGTACACTATTGTTTGATTGCTAGAGAATAGCCAGATGTATTTTTTAATCTTCTTTTCTTGTCACAGTGGTAGTGTAGTTTACTCTGATCTGTCTCCGGACGTTTTCAATGAGAACATTTCAGCTTTAGGTTTCTATCAGGAGAACCAGCCACCCTTCCTCTATACATTCTTCACAAAAAATAGTACATGTATTTACGTTAACAAATAAGGACAGGGGACAGGATCAGTGTCAGCTCAGAGCTTATCAAAGGAGCACTTGAGCATTTGCAGATGAATATCTGCATACATATCATATTAGAAAAACATGTTTTTTCACTTAGTACATAGATTATTTATATCAGACAAAGATTAATTGTCTTTGTACATTCATTGGGTTTTTTTTTTGTTGTTTTTTTGTAGATGCATACTGGATGTATATCATTAGGAAAAAGTTTATTTTGTGTGTAAATTGAATGTGTCTCCTATTCTGCCTGCATGAATATATTTCATTATGCTCGCTTAAATTTCTCTTGCGATTGCTTTTTCCCACCCACAGTGGAGTTCCATTCAATGCACCACAGGTACGGCCAACTATCGAGCAGATTGACCAGTCCTTTGGAGCCACACACCCAGGAGGTAAGTCCAGTCTTGTATTTTGTATCTTGTCCATGTCTCTTGAGCCTACACTCACAGTCGTTGACAGGCCATTACACTTAGTCCTGTACACAACACCAGGCACTGCGGCATCACACCTTGTTTTATACCCCTCATTCATTCATTTGTTGTAGCCATAGAGTTAGGGGAAAATTTTAAGGACAATGCTATTGCTACCACACGGTCAAAATACACCTTTTGGTCCATTGCTACTGGATGATCAGTGGTCAGAACGGTCCCAATGGTCCGTTGCCAAGACCAAAGCGATCTTAAGATTGTAACTAAATATTTGAGGATACTTTTATCTTGCCCCATCCTTACTCTTACTGTAACTCTAATCTTGACCCTAAATCTGACCCAAAGCCTAAACCTAACTCTGATCATAATCCTTCTGAAGCCTTTTTGCCAGGTGTGGAACTTCTCCTTTTTGTAGGCTAGAATCTAGAATCCAATGGCCTGAATCAAATAAATGTTGCAGTTGATGGGGTGACAGAAGAAAAGCTGGTGGCAAGAGACCAACAGTCTATTTTGACCACCCGCAGCTCGCAATAGCTGGTGCAAAATCTTAATGCAAGAATGAAATGATCTAGTTGTTTCTTGTGCTTTAACCTACATCCTCTTTACATTTTCATGTGTACATTGATTCATTAACCTACCAAGCTGTTGTGGCACTTCAGGATATTAGTGTCCAACAAACAGAAAACTTGAAATTGTGAAATTTGGCATGATAGCAGTGCTATCAGCTGATAGTGGAGCCTTTCAGTCATCCACACTCTGATGCAAACAACTTTGATCAAATGTTTAAAATAGCGTCTAGAAAGCACATTATCTCACAAATTATATGCAAGAAAAGTTATTTGAACAGGTATAATGATATATATCAATTCAGGAAAATTGTTATTATAAATAACTAGGGGAATGTCTGATACCAGATGTTTTATATCTCAAACTATTAGTGTCCTTGGAAAGGGAAATGGGTGAACTTGTTACCTTGTGTGAAGAAATTGTAAGCCTTCTGGACTGAGATATTCACATTCAGACTTAACTCCTTTATCCCCTTTGTCAATAATATCGGAGTCTCCAAGCAAATCCCATGTTGACAACAGACTCTTTTGACCCATCTGTGCAACATTTGAGCTGAAGTATACATTCGTTAGACAGGTTATCACCCATTGCATGCGCACATGTGAAAGAAACAATGACTTTGACCACAGATCCTTAGTTTTTTGGCCAGTTATAAATACGTTTGAGTCCACAAATCTGGCCAAACCATTTTATTAGGTGAAGTGTTGTGAGCAAAATTCAGATTCCACTTGAAGTCAGTAGTTGCTGTGCAAGCACTGCCAGATGTTTTCCTGCCTGCAGCTTATCAAGCAGTGTTCAGAGCTAGGAGAGCCAGTAGGCTCTGTTGAATGTAGATAACATTTACTGTTCCTGACAAAAGAAGAGATAGCATTTGGCTTTATTACAGCCACATTTGACAGACATATATGAAAGCAGTGAAGTTCATGAATATTATATTTGCTGTTTTATATCTACAGGGTATTGAAAAGTAACTCTCTATTTTCAAAATAACTATAAATTATTTATTTGTTGTAATTTTTGTTCCAAATTTTTTATGTTTGATCTTTAATTATGACAATTTAATCTGATTGTCTTTTCAGATTGATTTTTTTTTTTTAATCAAAATTTCAAACTGCATAGTGTAATGCCACCTAATTTTCAGCCATGTTTTTAGGACTTCTAAATTAAACAGAAAAAAAAAAATCTGAAAAGACAGAAACAAATAGATTATATTCTCACAAGTTGAGATCAGATACAAAATAGTCAAGAAAAAAACACATACAAATTTGAGACAAAAATCATAATAAATCAGTTTATATTCATTTACAATAAGTAGTTACATTTCAGTCATCTTCTATATCTGCATTGTAATTTGTCTGGGAAGAGGGGTGAGTGTATGTGTGTGTGGGGGGGGGGGGGGGTGTGAAGGTGATGGAGGTGGTGCAGGCTTGTTGCAAGCTGGCAGTGATAAAATGAAGAATAGGAGATCTCTATAAGGCAGGATGAATGTCAATGATCCCTAGTAGAAAATTTGTCTTGAAAAACAAGCATAGTAATATGAGATGCGACATGATGAAATCAGGCTCTCATCAAATTTCAAACATATGGAGTTATTGGTATCACTGTAAAGGGTATTCATTTCCCTTTCAGTGTGTGAAACATTTTTTGTTCTACCTTAGATAGAAGTTGAGATATTGGCAATTGAAGAGGATAGGGGTGACCTGTTGCTGCAGCTGAATTTATTGAGAAAATGGCCATTCATTTTTGTAAATACTTATTAATCCTTGGTAGGCCATGCCACTAAATTACAATTTTTGGGCTTTCACTTCATCTATTTCAGTAAAATGAACTCTGAAATACATTTTTAGATTGATTTAGAAGGGTTTGATGAAGAAAAAAAAATGCATTAAAAATTCATTCACTTTTGAAAAACACCTGATTTCTCCAGTCGGCTCAGTTTGACGAGCGCCTGATTTCATCGTGAGATGTCTCATATTCCCCCTACCCAGCATCCTCTACAGTCTTTGATAACTTATGCGTCTTGATTATACATTTTATGCATGTGAATGTTATTGATAAATGTTTGGCACATTGCAGCCTTATATAAGGCTAATGTGCCATAACAAAGTCCATCCCAAACCAACACTGCAACTGCTCAGATCTCTTCAGTCTGTTCATGTTTCTCTCCTGTTACAGTGTACATTGCAGAGAAGCGACTGTTTGTCTTGAATTTCCGAGGTCTTTCATTTGATTTTCCTATCAATTCCACCTATGAGGTATGTATCAGTTTTTGTCTTTCTTTTTTTTTTTTTTTGCTCTGTTAGTCCTGTGAACTTGGTCGGCTGGTGCAGAGCCGACAAATAGAATTCATGTAGTGTCTGACAAACGGGTCTAACCCTGAGCAAGACCACATTGCATATGATGTATGCACACCTTATATTTATCGACCCACCCCAACACTTACCTCAAAATAATGTGTCGTATGCAGGCTTAAATCACTCTGGAGCTTTGACAGAAAGGTCACAGGAGGAACTCAGGATTCAAAGGTTAACAGAGAGAGACTTTTTTCATTATTCTGTTATACCATCATATTTTCATACCATCATTTTTTCATATCATCACATCATACAATATCCATAGCATGAGTTTTACTTGGAAAAAAAAACAATCTGATATTTGCTGAATTATTTGTAAGTATTCAATTATGTAATACATATATTCATCTAGAGCATAATAGTTATAAAGAGCACCAGGAGCTTTTTTTTGTTAATACTGGTGCAGAAATATAACTTAACTTTTCTGTTTGAATGTTTATATTTCCCTTTGGCCAGAATATGTCCTCGGATAGACACCAGAGTGTAAAATCTGACATAAACAATATTTTTAGACTTTTTCCTGCACTGAAGCATAAGGCAGGATGTAAATTTCTCACAGCCAGTCAAAATGACATGTATGTCAATTTTTCACCCTATGGGGGTTTTTGGTATCATGTGAAAGATTATCTCATACCCTTTCATGTGGTGAAAAAAAGGTTTGAGCTGGCTTCATTCTCGCCAGAGATATTGCAGTTTATAGAGACAATTTGCAATTGAAGGCAGCTGCAGTTTTGTGATCTCAAAATGGGGAAATGCAAAAGCTAAAAGCATTTATATCTCAGACATCAACAGAGTTGGTGTCACAGCCCAGATTATGTCACATCCACTTCGACATGATAAACAGATATCTCAGATACAGCCCATATAGGATGACTTAGTTAAATATTGACACATTAGTAAATCTAGAAATACAACTTTTGACTATCATCAGTTTGTTTGTTTATGTGTAGGTAACTTAATGGTGGTGCTGTCAGATTTGATATCAAAAGTTCCTGGGTTCCAGTCTTACATTTTATCCTCGGGAAAGACAATTCTCACACATTTCCTGATTGGCCAAGGTTTATAATGGGTACTCAACGAAGGACTGAAAACATTTTTTGTTTGACTGATAAACAGCACATTTGAATGCTCTTAAGGAACCTGAGAAAAATGGAAGTGACTCTCTTGGGTCAGCGGAAATAGTAGTAGATTGTGAAGCTGTGGTGGTCAATATTATATGAGATATGTGTTTTATAAATGCCAGCTGTTATTGGAAACTTTTGAGCCTTCGTTTTGGAATAGTTTTAGGAATTTTACATTTTTGAAGTCACTGAGTGTGTAAAAATATGAGAGAAATATTTTTTACATGGTCAATGAAAAGTGTAATTTTTTTGGAGTGAAACCTAAAACTGTTCTGTAATATTTATCACAAATATTTGCAGTTCAAACTGCAAAGGCCAAGAGTGAATTTAGAATTGGAAACAAAGCAAATAAAAGCAAGATAAACATTGTAAGAAAAATTAAACAAGCAAAGAAAGGAAAGAAGAAAATGAACAAACAAATTAAAATTTTTGTGTCTGACTACACGGAATAGCCCTTTAATTTCCCAACTTCAAAATTGAGCAGTTTCTAAAATTTCTCTTCCTCATTATCTTACTTGGGAGAGTCGGCTATTGCTTCATCTGTTATTGTGTTGGGATAGAAATCTGAAACTTTGTTACAGGACTACGGCCTAATAGAGTTGTTCCAAAAGGAGACGGAACATTTGATCTGTCAGTTCTTGACAAATGAGCTTTTCTATCACATTACATTTCTCGCTCTGTATATATATATATATATATTTATATATAATATCTTTCCCTTTATTGGCTTTTGTCATTGTTTGTGCTCTAGTCTTGTTGTTACGAGAGGCAATTCTGTGGTACTTTGATGTTGGGAAATACAAGTTTCTGCAGTGTTTGCAGTTTATGTCAGACTGTGCACATAGCTGTTAATGTATTTGAATTTGCAAGGAAATTGTCTTGTAGATTTGGAAATTTTACTATTTTGATATAATTAGATCATTCTGACAATGTTGTCACTGTGTGCAATCTAGACGCTATTTATCAGCTGTTAATGCACTTAAATTTGCAAGGAAATTGTCTTGTAGATTTGGAAATTTTACAGTTTGGATACAATTAGATCAGTCTGACAATAGTTGTCACTGTGTGCAACCTAGATCCTATTTATCAGTTATTGAAGATGTTTTGGTAAGTAGTACACATTGGTCAAATTTTATTTACACACCTTTTTTTTTTTTTTTAATAACAGTCATGACTGGAACTATATATCTTACAGTAATCTTTTTTCAGCCCAGCAATTTGATTTGCTCTTTTATTTATGTATTTATTTACTTATTTATATGTATTAATT
>JBCAUA010096505.1:0-10366 GCA_038406235.1 Peronia verruculata
TTCAAAACCTGATTTCTCCGTTCTAGCCCAGCGACTTAGGTCTCATTTCGACTGGCCGCGAGACATATTTTTAACTATGACAATCAACTGATGTTATTTTTAATGATTTTTTTTTTTTTTTTTGTAACAGTGAAAGTATAAAACCATATTCCTTCTTTGAGAAAAACTTTTGAAAAAAAAAAAAAAAAAGAGTTCATTAGTGAAGTCATGTAGACTGGAGACCATTGCTACATATTTGTTTGTGGATCAGACATTTTTCTGATTACTTTACTACATTGGTAAAGTTCATCACATGATATTGTAATTCCCCCTGGCAGTGCCTTGTGCCTGTGGAGTGTGTTGAAGAAGAAACCGCTGACCACTAGGAAGAACGCACACACAGAACCCACTAGGCTTGGAGATGAGAACTGGATCACTGCTGTGGCATCTTGCCAGTACTCAGATCTGGTGGCTTCAGGTAGGGGCAAAATCATTGATCAATTTCATTTCTCTTCTTTATCATGTAGTGTAGCACAGTTGGTCAAAATAGTGGTACAGTAGTCCCTCGTTTATCGTGGGTGCAGGAATGCCTGTGATAAGTGAATATCTGTGACATAGGGATGCTATATTACTTCTGTTGTTTGCACACATTTTACACCTTTATAAACCTCCCCCAGACTATTGTTAGTCCACTCTAGTGTCTCACAGTAACTTACCATATATTTGTTTCCGCAAGAAAACTATAAATCTTAACCATATGAAAATAATTTTAAATTCTCTATGGGGTCGTCACCATTTTATTTATAATGATGCACCCTGCTATACAGAAATACATATATATGTGCATGTAAAAATAAATAACGCGATACAGTGAAGCCTGAGAAAATAAACCCTCAGTAAACAAGTGAATAGCATATGTCCATTTTCTACCTGAGTTATTATTGTCACATAAAATCTTATTCATATACACTTTCATATAGTGGAAAAAGTGTGGAGCTAGTTTGATTACAGCTATAGATATTGCTAATTGAAAAGACAGGGGATGATCCCTCGACTTAGGTTAAAAATAAAATGCAATTAGGCAAACTTTAACACAAATTTATGAACTCACTTCTCTACAAGACTTATCTGTTCATCAGAGCAGTATTTCTTTATTCAGAGATGAAAGTGTTTTCAATTTATGCATTACAGAAACATCTGTATCAACCCGTCTTCATTGCATTGAATCTCCAGTTTCTCTCCGTAACACTCTGAATGGTCCCTAGAAAAATCCTCTTTTCACACTTTATCAATGAAATTTCCTTGCAAAGTCATGGATGATTCAAATGAGTTTGAAAACCCATTGAGGTTTCCTTTGTTATTGATAATACAACAACTATTTTCTGCTGATGAAAAAACTTACTTTTACCAAGCAAAAAAGATCTTTTGTGTGAAGGGGAAAAAAGGCAACGCAAAATTATGAGGAATTTGTGATATGAAATTTTTTGTCTGATTTTAGTTGAAATCTTTCATTCAGTGCGAAAAGCATTAGTAAATGGGACAGGGATGTATTGCAGGTCTTGTGTCTGGGGCAAATGTGTAGGAAGTCATGCTATAGCTGTTTTTAACAATTTTCCAACTTGGATACTGAAATTTATTATTTTTTTTTTTTTTGTTTTTTTTTTTCACAAAATAAAAATTTAACCTTTTTTTTTTTGTAACCTGAAAAAACAAAAACAAAAAAAATTTAGTATCTGAGTCAGAAAAGAGTTTAAAAAAAAAACGTCTGTAACTCAAAATCGTCTCGCACAACTTCCAACTTATTTGCCCTGGGGGCAAAAGATACAAAATATAAAATGTTATGCATTACCAAGTACACAAAGGGTTTTAGGTTTTTGTTTAAAATTGCATCTGTGTGACTACAGTTGTATTTTACCATGTACACAGAGGGCTTGTTGTGTTCTTTGATGGAAGGATATAGCTGGCTCAACACTGTAGTGCACATTATCAGTTTAAATCACTGCCTGAATACTTTGGTGTTGCAGGTTCCAAAGATGGCTTCGTACGAGTATGGAAGTGTGGTCCTGATTTCAAATCATTGTCTCCATTATTCAGTGTTCCAGTGGTAAGTTGCTTTCTTTGTTTCCTTCATGTGTGTGTATGTCTACATGTCGGAGTTTGAACTAAATTAAACATTCCTCTGTCTGGCTGCTGTGAGGTCTTGTGGTGAAACAGCCTCAGTTAGTATCACTGATGGAAGTATATGGAATAAGAATACCATTTTCAAATAGATGTTTTTTTTGTTTTTTTTAGTGCAAACTAATGTTTTATCAACACAGACTAGAGTCTAACACTGACACTCTGTGCAATCTGCTAATAGACATTCCTTGTAATATGTGGTCCAGTGAGTCTACTCTAATACATTAGTTTTGCTTATCGATCATTTTGGAAATGTAGGACTTTATAGGCTAGAACTGGAGGCAAATTCAGAAGCCTATGACGCATACATAATGGAGTTTTTCACGTTTTTTCTGATTTATATTGGAATTCTTAATCCTTTTTTAACAGTAATGTCAGGTTTATGTGCATGTGTTCCACAGAAAGGATTCGTGAATGGCTTGAAGTTTTCCAGCAATGGAGAATTTCTAGTGGCTGCGGTGGGACAGGAGCACAGACTGGGGCGGTGGTGGAGACTCAAGGAGGCCAGAAATGGATGGGTTATCATTCCTCTCCAGTCTGTCACAAATGGGCCTTTGGAAACCTGAGCTGTGGGGCTGTGTATGTTAGGTATCTTAATAAAATTCAGTTGTTGGTATTTCTCACAATCTGCATGTGTCAGTGGTGTACAAGAGATGTGATACGTGGATAGAACTGCATGTGTCAGTGGTGTACAAGAGATGTGATACATGGATAGAACTGTATGTGTCAGTGGTGTAGAAGAGATGTGATATGTGGATAGAACTGTATGAATGTGAGTGCTTGTGAGGCTGAGATTGTGTTGCTCTTACATGTGCCTTGCTCTTACATAATTCAGCGAAGTCCACTTTGCCCCCCTTATTTTATCTATCGGTTTATTTCTTGGGTTTTTTTAAAAATCATTTCCAAACATGATCAACAGGTCAAAAGTTGTAAGGAAGCAGATTTTGTTTATAATAGAATATGCGGGGAAATTCTGACCCAAATTTGGAAAGATGGACAATATCATGAAAGGAAAGAGCAACATCAAGTTTGTATGATTCTGTGAAGTTCAGTGAGCCGGCCTACATGTGGTTAAATGATTTTGTACAAACAATGTTATGCAAAGTGCTACTCATTATGGTGTACCTGTAGCAGTTTAAATTATTCTCATCACTTCCCCTGACAAATATAAATGTCACTCTGATAATGACCATTGTCACAAAGTATCTTTGTATGTTTCTCCATATTGCAAATTGTTGTTGAAATTTGAGAAGGCTATAAGACATTGTTATTGAAATTACATGAAAACGTGTACATATGAGACATGTAATAAAAAGTTATCTGAATATTAAAAAATGTGTGACTCTTTGCCCTGGTATGAGAGCCAAGTGTAGTTGGTGCACATTTCTGTGTCATTGTCGTATTACCCAATTACCCATCTTGGTATTTTTTAATATTAACAAAGGGTAACCACAGCATCAGTCTTTTGCTGTCCTGAAAAAGAAAATGGTGTTGAGGAGTGGTCTTGCCATGGACACAAATCAAATTCAGGCCCATTATAATTATTCCTGAAAAACTAAAACTGTTTAGGCTCATAAAGTTATAGTAATTCAGTAAGATCTACAGTCATGTTAAAATTGCCAGAAAATTCAAATTCATTCATCTTGAAAAGAGATATGAAATTACATGTATTTATTGCTTTTATCTTGTTGAAGTTATAAAACTTCTGGCTGTAATAACAGCTGTAATGTTTCTGTAAACTTCATGTTGCATTGAAAATGGTGTTTTTTTGTCAAAAAAGGAAATCTACTTTATGACAAGAGCACATTACACAAATAAATGGTAAGGAAATAAATAGCAAAGTTTATATGGTGCCAACAACACATGCCTGGTGGCAGATATAACTTGTGGTCTAATTGGAACCTGCATCTGGTGTCTTTAAATTGTTAGAAAGGGATACTATTCATGTATATCAACTAACCATGTATGTGATTGGGTGTCAGTTTGGCTGTTTAGGCATTGCAGTCGTGCTTACATTCATAATGGTCGTAATTTTACTGTAAGATAAACAGAGGATACAAAACTACTTGTGTGCAATAATTATTGTAAAGACAGAATGATAAAAGGAACACATTGTCATTTGCATAGTCTTGTATTTCATGTTTAACAAGTACATTAACACTCATGATAAGCTGTACACAAGATACACTTGTAAGAAGTAGGCAGAAAATAACAGCGTACATGTAGTGAATAAATTAGATATAGTATCTACTGTCTCATGGATATACATGTATAAAATAATTTATGCCTAGCAACATGTAATACCTCAAACTATCAGGGTGAGATAAAATCTCTTCCATCCCACATGGTAGAGATATACATGTACATGTATAGTGAACTCTATTGTAACCAGTGTGGGCTATTCATGCTGCTGAACACACTTAATCAAAGTTAATCTACATACTGTTATCTTTGCCTGAAACAAGTCTTTACATGATGCTGCAGGTTTCTACATTAAAACATTCATAGTCAAATATTAAAGGCATAAAGTTTAATAGATTCACAGTGGCAGTGAAATTTTATGGTAATCAAATGCTGTTTGGGTTAAGTTGTAGTTCTGGTCATGTACTTTCAATGAGGTATTTCGAGATCAGTCACATGACCGAGGAAAGAAGGCTCACATGTGGCTTTGTTTATACAGTGTGTAACATGTCAGAAGAAAGCTTATCATTTGTCAAGATTTGTCTGCCATGTGCTGAGCATGTAAACAAATAAGCATTTGTGTGATAATCTTCGGTCACATGACTGTTCTCGAAGTACCTCATAGGCATCCCATAAATAGCTCCTTTTCATTATCAATTTGAAAAAAAAAAAAAATCAGTCCCCCCCCCCCCCGTTGATATCAAATGCCATCAGTCATGACATGTCATCAGTCTATATCATTCTCAGTTGGAAATTTGATCCGATGTGAACTTAGACAGAAGCACAATGGCTTCAACAGTTTTGACCATTGCTCATGAATAATCCGTTTGAGATTTGATATTTGAGAGTGTAAAATTTATATATATTGTTTGATTGTAATACATTGCATAGAAGGAAACAAGCTGTTCCACTGCATTCTGAAAGTTGTGAAGCTGACAGTGAAGAGAAAGAGTGTGGAACTTACCACATTCAAGATTGGGAGTCTTTTACTCATTCACAAGGCAGTGGGAAATGAGGAAAAGGGAGATAAGAACTGAAGCAAGAACTGGTCAAGGCAAGATCACAGCACTCAGGGTGACAATATACAATATCATACATACGTCTATACCGGGATTCCCTTTTGCTCAAATCTCTGGGATAATTGTGTGGTGTCGTGGCCTAGTGGTTGGGCCATCAGACTCGTGACCTGACTTTCCAGGTTCGAATCCTGACAGGTCCTGACATTTTGTCCATGGGAAAGGCAATTTACACCCATTTCCTGACCCCACCCAGGTTTGAATGGATACCTGACTATAGACAGTGATTGATATTGTTAGACTGATTAGGATTTGAGTGTCTAACAGGCAGCCGCCTTGTATGTTCCCCAGGAAGCTCAGAACGTTTATGAATGTCTTCTTATGTCTTTCAGGGTGATGATAGATTGTAAAGCGCTCAGACCCTGTCATTATGGGAATAAGCACTATATAAATGCTCTCTATTATAATTAAGGTAGTAGTCTGGTGCTTATTTCCTGAACTATTCTAGAAAATAACACTATAATAATATCATCAGCCACATCCCACTGACGACATCCAAACACTAAACGTCAACCAAGCCTTATGGTGCTCTTGTGGACCTGTCTGATATCTGCTAGTTATGCAGTGAATATGCAAAGATATTGTTCAGTTTCACATCGTCCTGTTACATTTAATACATGCACAATGGACCCACCAATAGGAGATCTTTGTGCTCAGTCCTATCACTTCCCTTTACCAGAAAAAGAGGGATTGAGCAAGTAGAGTAAAGAGGGAAAAAAACATCTGCGCGTGGTTTGTTTCCAACTCACACACATGGAAAAATCCAGAAAAATAGTAATATAAAGAGAATGTTTTCTTCTTATTGCTATAATTTTATCAAATTCTTTGGCACCCAGTCTTCCAAAAGACAAAAAGTAAAAGGAATTTTTTCCTCTTTACACTGCTTGTTAAACATATATCTTTTGTCTGGCAAAGGGAAGTAATACGGCTGGTCAAATGATTTCCCCTTACACGAGTCCCTCTTTTGGAAGGGGCAGATAATCTGCGAAACGATCTCTCATTACTCCCCAACTTCTAGAGAAGCAACAAAAAGAGTAATTCAGTTTCATCTACATGTAATGAGATGTTCAACTTCACTGCTTAGGTGAGTACTGTACACAGATGTAAATTCATGTACTTATCTCTTCGTAAATTTGTACTAAATTGTACATGTATTACAGGAAGTTATATAACGAGATAACCTCCATCCAGGAGGTTGAAAGACCGAGGCCTGAACCCGCGGATTGTAATCCGGGGCAGGCACTTAACAGACTTCGAAGTTATACATGTATCTCAACTCTGTGAGGTTTTATGTCGCCAGTGAATTCATCCTTGCAGCCAAAAACAGTACGACCAGAACCCTCTGTAGCACACGTTTGTAGGCCGACATGTCATTTTGTAGGTCGACATGTCATATGCTCAAGGCCCCATGGTGTCATTTGCACATGTGACAGTTACTGGTTACATGTTGATGTAGAAACTATCAACCATAGCCTTTGTACTCATGTACCTGCCAATTTTGTTCTCGTCCAGATTTACGTTGTGCAGTATTTGATACAGCTGTCTTAGAATCAAAGCTCAAGTTTTAGAAGTATCCTGTTGCTCTATCTCTATTTTTGGCTTTTTGAGAAAATTGATGTTTTATGATTAGCAACTGTTTTTGTACATAAGAGATAGGCCAAAATGATTTTCAAAATCTACCTGTTTGAGCAAGTGATCGATGAGATAATTACATTATGGTAAATTTACTATGCCTCTTCCACACGGTATACATTTCTCCAAATAGCCCAAAGTTGAAATAGAGCAACAAAGAGTTGAGCTCAGGGTAGGTAGACTAATGATCGCATGAAGCAAAATTGCAGTCTTTGCCTAAATACAGAGCGCACAACAGCGAACGCACACAATCATGCACTTGTACACATGTATGTTTTTTGAGCGGTAATATCTGTCTAGAGAAGCAGCAATAGCCTACTGCAAAGTGACGTATATAATCTCCCATGACGGAATGATTAGGTAGACCTAATCTAATTCTGAGCTTTTGTCAGTTAACTATCATAACATATTCCAAATGTCATCGTCCTGATCTGGCAGTTGATAAATGGACAATCGATGCGCCCTCTGCCGACGTTCCACGCTGTTCTGGATGGCGCGCAAGAATTCGCGGTCTCTTTGTGGGTGGGCGGAGCTTCCACTTCCAGTGTTGACGCTGGGTGATTGACTTCTGTGCCGCAACTGCTTCATTTTACTGGAGGTTGAAGAGCCGCTAACCCCGCTCTTTTTCTTAGACCGCGATCTTTCTTTCTCGTGATTGGTCGGTGCTGTGGTGTACATCATGGCAAGACGTGACGGCAATGCTGGTTGGCTGCTGTTAGGCATGTAACGACCCAATGTCCTGCTCTGGTGGGCGGAGCGATGCTGTGGTTTGGGTGACGTCACAACTCCTGATGACGTCATAACCCGTGGTCGGTACATTCGTTGTTGTGGAGGGGATTGATGATGGTGGTGATGATGATGATGATGATGCTGTTGAGGAGGATGAAGATGTCTGTTCGTGAAACTTTCGTCGTAACTGTGTGTATTCCTAGATGATTGAAAGCTTTGGTCGCTGTCACGTGACCGTGAAACAATTATTTGTGGTGGAGGGTTAGAGGGTGGCTCAGGAGGCGTGTTGAATGTGGGCGTGTCTAAGGTGTGATGGACTTCCACCTCAACTTGGTGTTCGATGACGCCGCCGTCTGGTTTGTCCCTACCGGCTTGTGGGCGGATCTCAGAGCTGCTTCTTTCTCGTTTCGGGTAGCGATGCACTGATTCTATTGATCGCCTCTCCTCGCTTCGCGACCGTGTCGCAGTGCGCGGGGTGGATGAGGAGCAAGGTATGACGTCATCGTCGCTCAGTCCTAATGGCGACAGATCGAGCGTCACGGAAGGCATCATTATGTTGTCACTGTGAAGAACGAAGATAACATTAAATGACGTGCATCCATAAAGTATTGAATTAGGCCAACTGTCCCACTACCCTACAGACTTTTTGCAAACTGCTAATGTCACCACATTAACTTTTAAATCTGGCTCACAGAACTGTCGATTCACTTAATGATTACTACTCCTTAGCTCTTAAATAACAAAAAAAAATTATTGTAGAATGAGGACTGTTTCACTGTAAGATGCTATTTCGAGATATACACTTTTTACGTTTGACATTTCACTATGCAGCAGAATTTTCGCTTGTTTGTTTATTTATTATTTATCTATTTATTATAAATCATTCAAGAAATGCTTTAAGTCTTCAAGATATCCCAGGTACATGTATTTAGGACACAAAATAAGCACATACAAAAAGAGCAAAAGCAAAAACAAGGTTATCTGTCCACACTTTGTTTCCTTACTATAACAGTAAAATATAACCACCATGATAAACAGAAATTGCTTCATTTATTACACCTTATTGCTCTCCCCCCCCCCCCCCCCTCCTAGAGTCTAGTATCTCATATCTCTCTCTTTATCTTAAAAAAGATGCAAAATTGTGTTAGGCTTGTACAGTCATGTATGCCACTATATATATATATAGCAGTAGTGCATCTAGAAACCTGAAAATAATCAAATAGCGGTCTCATTCATATAAGTATATGCACTGTTGCAGGCTACCCCAAAGTGACGCTAAACAGGTCACACAAACTTACAATTCGAATCGCGGCGACTCCACTTCAGGGCGTGCTTTTTCTGCAATGGGGAATGTATACAAAAGAACAATGATCTAAGGAAGGCGTTGAACCAATGTGATAAATGTGAGCATACAATTGCAACATGCCTGCCTTTCATACATTCACTCATGTGTCAGTCATCTATTTATCCATCCATCCATCCCTTTGCCGCACCTCCTCCGCCCATCTGTAGACTCATTTATCCATATAATCATCTATCCATTTGTTGGTCCTACCCATCCATTCATTCATCTATCCATCCATCCACCCATCCATTATTCTATCCAGTCATCCATCCATGAACCTTCGCGCCTACTCATCCATCCACTCATCCACCCATCCTCTCGTCCACCCATCCATTCATGCACCCATCCACTCATCCATCCACTGCGTACTTGTGACTCTGTAAATCTTTATGCGAATTCTCTTGACATTGGTCAGTGTGGCTATTTGTTTGTCCGTCAGGCTGTGCACTTTGATTCCGTCAATCTGGAATTTAAAATAAATAATACTGTACATTAAATAATAAAAATAATACAACGTAAATAAATGAATTCATAAATAAAAAAATACAATTTCTTTTTTTTTTTTTTTTAAAGGAAAGAAACTTAAGAAAGACAACAGTTTAAAGTTTCAAGGAAGAGATGTATTAGATCTTATAATGACAGACTCTCATATATATAAATCAATTTCTGTCCCCATTTCATTTTGTGATTGAGAAACGTTCATCTGTACTAATTGACGAGGCATGAGGCCCAATAACCTTAAAAAGGGCAAGAGTTTGCCTCTCAAAATACGATTAAGTCTTTACCAGCTCATCATGAGGTCAGGGGTTAGGTGTCTGCTTCTGGGGCGGAAAACTTTCGAATTCTACCGGGAAATGAGAAAGATTAGAAGATTAGAACCTCTTTTCTTTCAGTGTGACAATGGTTTTCTAGCTTCTTGGAAAAGGAAGCCTGACATCTAATCATTGTTAAAAAGAGCGATTATATTTTGTAGAGTCCCATACGTACGTAGCGCACGCTGAAAAAAGCCTTGACAGTTAAATATCGGGTGAAGAGTAGGCGGAGACTCAGCTGTCCGGGAAAATATTCTACAGACAGAAATCATATGTCTTCTCTTTGAAATTGGGCACTCACATACCCAACTTAAAGTAGAGATAATCCTTCTTTCTCTAGGACTGAAGGGCTACATGTCATCATCATCATCATCATCATCATCATCATTTTATAAAATAGAAAAAGACTGTCCAACCGGCAACTAACACAATAA